>JACJUY010014356.1:0-17763 GCA_014220935.1 Platorchestia sp. MABIK | reverse complement strand
ATTTAAGTGTGTTAACTTTAAGATGTTTTAAAAACCAATGATGGTAATTTTATACCATCTCTATTGGAAATAAACTGTTTTTCTTTCTTTCTTTCTAGAAAATATGGGCCTTTGCTTTTGTTCCTACTTGTTGCCACCCGCCAATGCGAGATCACACACAACGATCTTGTGTATGAAAGTGATATTTGTCAATAACAGATTGGTTACTGAGAAATACGATACATCACAATTTTTCATGAAAAACAATGTTGCTCTCGATATTTTTTTACACAGCATATGTGACAAATATTTGAAGTTTTTTCCTTCCTAATTGAATGCTTGGAATCGATCTGGAGTATTTGAGAAAGAACTTTATAAACTTTTCTATCCTGGATCCATTAATCAATTGTTGGTTTGAATTTTACTCGCAATCACGAAATCATATTCTCATTTTTCCATCATTATTTAGCAACAATTTTACGTGCTATTTGTATTTTATATTTTATGTGACAAATCCGTTTTTACAATTTATGTTCAGGTACTCAACTGATTCTGTTTCTTACTGTTTTAAGGCGTTTTAAAAATCCGATGTATTCATTTTATACGTGAACTTCCTTCAAAATTTCCTATTTTCTTCTCTTCGTTTCTATATTTCTTCGTGATTACTAACAATTCAAAGTTAAAACTTGACTCATAAAATATAATTAGTTGGACTTTCTCTTAAGATCGTGTAGTATTTTTTCTCTTGACAAACTTTTCAAAATAGCATCAAATTTTTTAACATAAAATGATTAAGTACTTGCATCAGCAAAGAATCACGATGTCACAAGTCCAAATGTACATCAGGCTGCTCGTACTTCATTTCTAAAATAGTTCTGCCGTACAGTATCAAAGTTTCCGAAGAGGAAAAGTCAAGATGTTAGCTTTAAAAGGGAAACCCAATTTGTCACTTACATTTGAATGTTTTATCGGAATGAATGTTTGCTTCTTGGTAATAATTTCTATCAACATTTCGTTTAGTTCCGGGAGACAAATAAGATAAAATAGAACTTCCTTAATGAATAAATCTTGTGTGAGAGATTATTATTTTCGTATTTCTGAAATAGTGTAAAACTATTTCGAGTCAATATCAGTAAAACGTATCATCAACCAAAATGTCTATTGTGATAAACTAGACCGAATCTCAGTAAGCTATAATTGGCGATCAGTTAGATAGGAATTAAAGCCAAATGACTTTTGCCGCTCAAAGAAAGAAAGAAAGAAGAAGAAGAAGAAAAACTGCTTATTTCGAAAAAATTTCATACTTGAAATGATAAGACATTGATTTTTGAAAATTTCTTAATATAAAGGTCCTTAATTAATAAACAAACCATACGAGGTGTACTAATTGACAAACCATACGATGTATACTAATAGACAAGCCATACGAGGTGTACTAATAGACAAAACATGCGAAGTTTACTAATAGACAAACCATACGATGCGTTCTAATGGACTAACCATGTCGGCGGCTAATTGGCGTGTCGGGGGTAATAATGATATTGAGAGAAACAATCAGAAATATTGTGGATATTTTATACACAAAGATGATTGACAACTTACAAATAACACTACAGAATCGTACTACTACAGAATCCTTCGAAATTCCTTCACTGTAAGTTGAAACGAAAGAAGAATAGACAAAAAACGCTTTACCGAAACAAACTGAAACACCGTCGTAAATGATTGATGGGGTCAAACGGACAGATTTGTTCATGTATCATGCGCTTAAATTGTGCTTTATTTCATTTTTCTACTTATATTTTTCAATTTGTCTATTCACAGAAATATACCCCTGGGGTAGCAATAAATCTATTTCTGAAACATTTTGTGAATGCAATAAATTTATTTACTGGATTATCGAATTATACGTGGAAAATCGTTCAATGTTAATTGGTTGCAGAACATTAAAGTAATGACCCTTGAGGTTTTCTTTTACGCAAAAATAGAACACACACAAAATGACTGAAAACTAAGACTACTAGAGAATACCTTGGAAGTCGTTTTGTATAAGTGAACACAAAGATGAAAAGACACGAAAACGCTCTACCAAGTCCGACAAAAACACCATCGTAAATGATTTCAAAGTAGTGAGACAAGATTAGCCAAAAGCAATACATAAAAAACATAGCACATCACGCACATCTAAATACATATGAACAAATATACACACAAAATGAATTTCACAGATTGTTCATTGCACGGAAGGTGAGGAAATTTGTTTACAAATCCCACGCTCAGATAACGTTTTTTTACAATTGGCTAAGTACATTTTGGGAACCAGTAACGTGGGACGCTCCCTGGGCAGCGATAAGTGCAAGTGTAATAAATTTATGTACTAAAATATCGAGTTATTTCTGATTAAAAGTTCAGCGCTAAATAGTCTCAGTGAATTAATCATCATGACTTTAGGGATTAGTTTATTTTTCTCGAAAAAGACACCATGTATAAATACAAAAAATTTAAAAATAAAGGTAAAAAATAATAGTAATAATTACAACGTCTTTTCGTCCTGCTTCAGTGACTGACGGCTGTGTTGTTCTTTATAATCGTCAGCAATAATTGAGAGAAAAATTGAGGTGACTTAGTGAACGTAAAAATGAGCTAATTTCTAATTTTCTAACAAACTTTTTAGAAAAATTAAATTACTCTTTGAGAGCAACAACAAGAACATTTAAGGTTTCTCATTCTCTCGGTATTCTCTTTAACAACATACGGACATGCGCACATGCGATAATATAGATTGATATATCTTGAAGCACATCTTTCACTTGGCGATAACGCAAATTTACCAAAAATTTAAAAGCGAAGAATAAAATTCTAAACATTATTTTGAACGTTTCGGGATAAATCCCATCATCAGCTGAAAAACACACATGAAAGTAAATGTGATTAGCTATAGAAACCGACGGCTCATGAGACTACAATAAATTAGGTGGAAATGCACAGTGGGAAGGAACTAGACATATCATTTAATGCTAGTCTACCCTTTAAAATTTGCAGATATTCTAAAATACGTACATCAGTGAAATTTGACCCCTGCCCTATGATTGAAAAATTATTGTTGGTGATTATTGAATCGCAGTTGTCTGCGTGAACGCGGATGACAGAATGGGGTGGTTGTTCTAGCCTTGATCCTGTGCAGTAACTGACTCCCCTATGCTCAGCGATCCTCTGTCCTAGAGTACGACCGGTGTAACCGACGTACCTGGATACACACTGTGCACAACAATATTCATAAACAATTGAGGATCGCATCGCAACGGGAAGTTTCTCCTTGAAACAGAAAAATTACCTAATGGAAACATTAGGGATTAGTTGTTATTTAGATTACATGTTATTTTTCCTAATGGAAAAATATCATGTAAATTAATTTTGAAATATTTAACCACAATAGATTCTAGCTCTTCTTTTAGTTTCTCGGATTGAGCACCGAAATATGGAAGAAAAATGTAAAGTTCGTTGTTAGTTTCATCGGTGGTCGGATGACTATTAAGCTTTTTGGACAAAAACTGCTTCAACTGGGACTCGAATAAAGTAACTGGATATCCATTGTTAACGAAAAAATTTTTTAAGAGTTTCAAACTCAAAATGCATGACATTAAAATTGGATGAAATCAGGAAGGCACTGTTTAAAAGCGTCTTGATGCTATTCAATTTAAATTTAAAGGTACAAAAACTAAAAAAAATCAAACCTAGTCCGGAGAACGTTGTTTTCTTATAAACAGATGTTTGAAATCTGCCATTCACTCTGCTGACCAAACAATCAAGGAAAGGAATATTGTTGTTGTTCTCACCCTCCATCGTAAATTTAATCGAACTCTGCTTGGAATTCAAATAATCAAGGAATTGAGATGCATGAGCTTGTTATTTGAGAAGCAAAAAATGTCATCAACGGACCTTTTATAAAACACTGGTTTAAAATCAACAGGACAGTCGTCTTACCAAATTTTCTCATAATTTCACATGAAGATGTTAGCAAATGTAGGCCCTAACGGCAACCCCATTCCCAAACCCTCCAGCTGACGGAAAAGACGACCATCAAACAGAAAAAAAAGAATTATGAACGGCCAATTCTAAAAGGGACTTGAAATATGACCTCGTTAGCCCCAAAATCCCACCAGAACCACCTATGAATAATTTAGAAAGACAAATATCAATAATTTATACGAGTGGAATATTGGTAAAAAGGCTTTCAATGTCAAAAGAAGCCATGTAAAAAGAGTTAGCGTCATTAAAATTGTACTTTTCAGTAGAAAAACTGTAAGAATTATCAACAGTATATTCGTTGCTAGTCAGCGGTTTGAGAACAGGGACAAGAAATTTGGCCACTTTATAACTAGGATTGTTATACGATGCAAAGATAGGCCGAAATTGAAAATTGGTAGAAAAATTAGGGTTGTGAATTTTTGGGAGACCATTCGATATCCCAGGGCCTGAACCGGAAATAAACAAGGAGTCGTAGATTTCTTTTGTAATTAAGTTGTTTTCCTTCAATTTTCTGATAAAGTTGTTAACTTTATCCTCAAATTTCAGAGCGTATCTATGCACGGGTTCGAATATTTCCTGAAACTCAGACGTATCGGAAATTACAGACAATAAACTAGCGGTATATTGAGCTTTATCAAGAATCACAACGCCACGATCCTTATCAGGCTTACATAAAACAATGTCATTGCGCTGGGAAAACGCTTTGAGGAACATATCTTTTGAACAAATTGCGGAAAAAATTTTGAAAGGCATAAAATTGAAAAAATATTTGTTAGCAGTTGTTTTAAGTCTTTCAAGAAATTCAACATGGTTCCCACATTGGAATCGTTTCAGTGACAAGGCTAGCTTTTCCATCCCCAAGTAAAACCTAGAACAATCAATCTTATAAACCGGTAGGCCAAAATCCAAGCCAAACGACAGTAAGAATTTCAGTTTTGAGGTAAAACAGTAGAACTAAAATTGAATACGACTTTCTCTGGATCTCAAGGTTGCAAGTCATTATGAATACTCAGATTACGCAGTTTTGAAGAGTGGGTACTTTTAGAAGTTTCAATGAATGCATTAAGGCGAAATCGCAAAAAAACGGTGAATAACAGCAGTGTCGATAACCGAAAAAATACCACGAAGCACAACTTCACTTTGACCAACAGCTGCAGTGAGGTCTCGCAAACAACGTCGCTTGTACTGCATCTCACGGCTGAGTAACTTCGACTGCCACGTACGGTAGAAATTCGACGACTGAAAACATCTCTTGTAGCGCTTGAAACGAAGGAACTTGGGGAAAACGTTGAATACTTGACACTTTTTGAGAAACTCTAGATCAAGTTTGCATTTTCCAAGCTTCTTTTGGTTATTTTCATGTTGTCTAAAAATTTTGATGCCATCTTCACCGTATTTAAGACGTATATAATGAAGCACATCTTTTACCTGGCGATAACGCAAATTTATTAAAAACTTATAAGCGAAGAATATGAATTTTAATGCCATCTTCACCGTATTTAAGACGTATATAATGAAGCACATCTTTTGCTTGGTGATTACGCAAATAATCAATCTTAGCAATTATTGCTGACAGTTACTTTATTCGAGTCCCAGTTGAAGCAGTTTTTGTCCAAAACGCTTAATAGTCATCCGACCACCAATGACCCTTATAACATACTTTTCATTTCTCTTCCATATTTCGGTGCTCAATCAGAGAAACTAAAAGAAGAGTTAAAATCTCTTGTGGTTATATATTTCAAAAAAAATTTACATGTTATTTTTGTAAAAACAATTTCTATTAAGTAATTTTTCTGCTTCAAGAAGAAACTTCCCGTTGCGATGCGATCCTCAATTGTTTATGATTATTGTTGTGCACAGTGTGCATCCAGGTACGTCGGTTGCACCGGTCGGACTCTAGGACAGAGGATCGCTGAGCATAGGGGAGTCAGCTACCGCACAGGATCAAGGCTAGGACAACCACCCCATTCTGCAATCCGTGTTCACGCAGACAACTGCGATTCAATAATCTCCAACGATAATTTTTCAATCACTGGGCAGGGGTCAGATTTCACAGATGTGCGTATTTTAGAATCTCTGCATATTTTAAAGGGTAGACCAGCACTAAATGATATGTCTAGTTCCTTCCCACTGTGCATTCCCACCTAATTTATTGTAGTCTCATGAACCGTTGGTTTCTACAGCTAATCAAATTTACTTTCATGTGTGTTTTTCAGCTGATGATGGGATTTATCCCGAAACGTTCAAAATGTTTAGAATTTTATTCTTTGCTTTTAAATTTTTAATTGATATATCTTAAGAGTAACAAATGGGTACGGTATTTTTACACATAGACTACAAAGGAACCTAATTATGGTTTCATAATGAACTACACTTTACAGGCTAAGTGCTAGGTTTTCACAGTGGGGATAGTAGGAAATGTACAAAGTCAGCTAGAATAAGTATAGGCGTTTCAATTTCGCGCTGTTTTAAATGCTGACTCCAACTAAGCAATGAGTTAATTTAAGGCAATCGGTCGATCGTTTAGTTTGCATTCAAACCGAAGTGTTGCAGTGCAGTGTTCCCTATGACGGAGATGCAAACTGACGTGACATACTCTTCTTGAATTCTTTAACAGTTTTAGAGCTTTTACTCTGCTTTGGAGGCTTGTTCCACAGAAAAGCTCCAGAAATAGCTCAATTTTTGCCCCACGTTTGATGAACGGTAACTTACAAATATATCATTCTTCCGATTAGTTTTTTGTTCGGAATGATGAATTGAAAAAAAAATTTTACATCTGCATTACTCTGAGGGAGGTACAAAGATGAGAACACTTGTCAAGCTTTTTGGATCATGAATCTGTCTCGTATTGGGGTACAAGCAAGTTTTCTTTTAAGAGGAGTCACAGGATCGCGTTTCTTGAAATACCGTTGCATACTACTTTGGCTGCGAAGTTCATACATTTTTGCAACTCTTTTTGAAGATTTTGAAGTATATCTCCCCAGACTAAACAGCAGTAGTCCAAACGCAATAATACGAAAGACTGGATCACCAATAACATAGATTTTCAACATAGATTAACATAGCGTGTCTTTAATGCGGTGAAAGAACATTAGGGTTTCGCTAATTTTGTTGCATATTGTTTCTACGCGCGGTTTGAAAGTCATATTTTTGTCTAACGAAATACCAATATTTTTTACCTAATCTACTGGCTCGATTTTATAGTCTCCAAATGTTAGCGTAAATTTTTGTGAATTTCTGATCGCGTACTTTGTTCCAAAAATAATTCATTGCGTTTTGCTTGCGTTAAGTTTGAGGCCGTTCTGGTCATCCATAAGTTTCAGGTTCCTGAAAAGGTTTTCAGCGTTGATTTGGGATTCATTCAAATCTGTTATCGAACTTGACATGACCATTTGCACATCATCAGCACACATTGAGATTTTTGTATTGGCTGGCTTGGTGGGGAAATCATTTATGAAAATTGAAAATAGGAGCGGGCTCAGGATTGGGCCTCTGAGGACGTCAGAGTTATTTGGTATGGATGGTGACATTTTGTTTTTGAAGCAAACTGCGTGAGAACGGGTCAGTAAGCAGCTTTCAAACCACTGAGTCTCTATTCTGAGGTTCGATATTTTTTGTAAGACTTTTTTTATGCTTAACACCGTCGAACGCTTTGGAGAGATCAAGCAATAGTAAGTGAGTAAATTCATTTTAGTCAAATCACTGCATATTTTTCATTTATGTTAAGCAAAGCGTCTTGAGTACTGGTTTTTCTCCTGTAAGCATTTTGATTGCGGTGAAGTAGATGTGACCCGTCTATGTAAGACGAGAGGGGTTTTTTCATTACTTTTTCTAATCAAGTCATAAGAGAAAGTGGATAAGAACGATTGTCAACCGTACATGGATGATTGTTCACAAATATTCCTACCATAAAGGTTTTGCCTGTGAAAAGTTCCTCGGATGCGGTTCTACACCCTTCGTCACTACACCAATTTGCACTACGTAAGACACACCAAGCGATAAGCCGGCTGTCCCATCTCGTTGAAATTATTATTCGATCCTAGCAATTACAAATAAAATATTATCTTGATGTTGTTGACTTTTTGTCATATAACAGCTTCAATATTATTGTCCGATGACAACGCGGGCTGATTAAACAACTTATGAGAATTGCCGTTCAACGCTTTGTCTTTGTCCTTGAAATTGACAACTTCAAATCTTTCCACGAGAGCGCGGGTTGATTGGCCGCGGCTCGCATGGAGACGCACACAACCGTCAATCAGGAACGTGCAGCGCGAGGGTGTGTGGGCTGAACATTGCTGGTGCATGCACGGTGGAGGATGTGCAGCACATGATTATGTAGTGTTAACGACACAGATTTTACGTACGAAAAGAAACGCCTGTGTTACACGTGATAATGTAGAGCTCCAAGCTTCTACAGATCTACACAGCGCACAAAATTCTGCGTGGGATGTTCATCGCACAAAATGTGATAGGACTGTATTCCAATGTTACTGTATAAAGTTTCCTGACAGAAGATATCCCCAGAATAAACAGCGAAGAAAAATGGTTTGCTTTACGGGATTACCATTTACGTCAATAAACAAATGAAGCAGAATGATAATTTCTTTTATTTGAGCCAATAGGGAAAAATATCGGATCAATATTGTGAGCACGCGAGAGTGAAAAAATGCTCAGGGTAATATATGTAAATGGTAATACTCTCCTTTCCTAAACACGAGAGCGACCTTTATCCTAAGCTTATAAAATAAGAGTTTAGTGACTCAGAATCGAAATGAGTAGAATCAAGCACAGGAAGGTGGAATTCAGTAGAATTCAGCGTATATCAGCGCAGCAGTATTGATTTGCGCGCTACCACATGGTTTGAAAGCCTAGCGCCGTTATCTTTTCCATAGACAGTGCCAGCAGTAGCATCTGCATGACAGTAGCAGCATCTGATCACACCAAGAGCGCCAGCAACAACAGCGCCAGCAGTTAAGGACATGCCCGACTCAAAACAAGAGCCGGCAGCACCGCGACTTCAGAACAGGTTTTAGGGTCAATATTAATTTTAGGCCTTTCACGGAAATTAAAAATTCAGTTCCAAAGAATCATTACCGGATCACATTTGAAAACGTTTTACATGAATGACATTCTGCTCGCTGATGCGTTATTTTTGAGATAAAACACTAATTACGTTCAGCTAGGAATTACATTATATGGTCGGTTGCTTAGTCGCCGCATTGTTGGGTGACGCCCACTTTTCTGGCGGGACACGCCCACTTTTTGGCGGAAAACTAACAGTCTCGGTTTGGGTAAGTTAAGGTAAGCCATTTTAGGTTGATTTATGTTATTTTAGGTTAGTTTATTTAACTAACCTTACATAACCTACCCTAACCCCACCCATCGCTACGTTAATACCGTATTAAAGCATATTTACGTGTCCGTTCCTTCACTTGTATATCCGACGTTCTTATAACTTCAAAGTTGAATAACTCGAAAATAATGCATCAACGAGCAGAATGTCATTCGTGTAAAACGTTTTTAAAAGTGTTCTTCTAGTGATTCTTTGGAACGGAATTTTCAATTTCCGTGAAAGGCCTAAAATCAATATTGACCGGTTTTAGCTCACGCCAGTGCATGAATAAAACTTTTCCGGTGATCAGTGCTGCTCTAGGAATGAGCTCCAGAAGTTTTGCCTGTGCCTCATGTCAGTCGCTTAACTGACTTAAATAAGAAGGAGCTCAACTAAATTAAGTGAGAAGGATCCTTTATACATTTATTGATAAACATTTTATTATCTCTTTGCGTCTTGATATTGAGAACGAAGCGATGCAACCTATCACATGATGTGAGGCCAGATTTTTGCATTACAGTAAACCTGGCAAAGTAAGTTCTTAGTCGACCTGGTTACGTTACGAGCAATACGGCAAAATTTTGTTTTTAAACGATAAAATTGCACGTTGCGCAGCAAAGTTGACACAAAACTTACGCTATCAGCTGCACCGCCATAGTGACGCAAATCGTGTGAAAATCAGAACTCAGGTGAAGTTTCATAATATCCGAATCCATAGCCCAGCGCTGCGTTCGCTTGCTGCACGCCGGCTTTGCAACACCGGCCTTGATCTTCACCGTGCAAACTTGTTCTTTGAAGCAGGCCTGCCAAGACAACACATCAAACTTTAATGCCCCGATTTAAATATCTATACACTTCATGCACGTTGTTCAAAGATTCATTTTTTTCTAAGCAGTAGTTCAAACATTGCGTCACGTTTATGGAGAGGAAAACAGCAGTATTAGAACTCTCATGGTGCCGAATGGCAGCCCTGGCTATGAGCTTTTCCGGGAACAGTCATAAGTTGTGTGGTTGAGGTTCTATATCACCCACAGATGCCTTGCCTACCTTAAGCCCAATAAAGGGTAAGCAAATGGCCGCCATTAGATAAGGCTGCTAGACGCGTTTCAAAATTTTTCACTTCCAAGAAAAAGATACACAAAGAGCAAAAATAGTTTCGAATGAACTGTTGTTTCAGTCTTTTGTAGAGCAGCAAATTATTTCAACAATTATCAAACTGGAAATTTGCTTCTCAGCTTGTGCACCAACACTCCCATATTTATGTCAAGATCTATCGTCTGTTATGGTCAAGGGTGATACTTGCTCATATTTCGATCCTCTTTCACTAAGATTGAACTTTATTAGCTATCCAAGTTCTCATTATGGTAAAGTGCGTCAGTATTTGGAGGCAAGAGTCAGACGATTTTAAAAACTTCAAAGTTAGGATGCAAAGATTTGCATGCGTGGTAAAACTGTTGCAGATGGTTGTGAGATGCAGCAGACAGAATACTGAGTCGCAGATTGAGCAGTCAAGAAGCCACACCCTTACTGACTGAAGGAAGCAGACAACTTGAATCATAGACTACTCTTCCGGTTCTACAGACGTACAATGAGATAATTGTAGGGAACACAGCGAACAAAGACGCATCGGTCGTAATATATCACTTGCTTCACTGGTCTCAATTTTGCGATCAATCTTCAAATCGAACGCAGCGGGCTAAAGCAAAATGAAAGTCTTCACCGAGCAGTATTTTAAAAATTATGAGAATAGCGATAAAGCAACCTGGACGCACCAGTAAGAGAATGTTAGAGTGCTGGTATAAACAACGTATGAATCAAAATACTTGATCTCGTATCCTCGGCAGTACGACAGCGGTCAGATCTCCAGAAAAATAGCCAGCATCTAGAAAAGCGAACGCAGTTGAGAGTTGGCTGGACCAAGCTAGACAAGAAACTGGATAACCATTTCAGATTGTTAACTGATGAAACCAGAGCAACTTTAGATGTCCCTGATGGAAGGCCAATGGGATGGTTTGGGGTTGGAGCGAGTCGCCGCATCCCCGTTTTCGTCATCATCCAGGTGGAGGCTGTGTGATGTCGTGGGGTTATAAATAATGGTTTAATGATTGATTCATGGGATTCAAAAAGATAACTCAGCTATGTTCTGCAGAGTTTTCGATAAAGCATTCCTTACTTGACTTAAAAACACACCTTTGTCTCTCCGCATTAAGATTGGCCTTATGCTGCAAATGGGCTTGTGTAAGTCTAGAAAATATCGAATTGGACTATATCGTAGGCCACTCTGTAAACTGTGTAAAATTCCCTTGGTTTTCAGAATAAATGCCGTACAAAGTGTAGAATTTCACAATTAAGCGCAAAACACCCTTCACAAAACTATAAATGGTGCAAGGCAGTAATGCAGTAAAATGAAGAGATACTAAAAAAATTTTTTTCGAAAGATTCCATGAACAATTCCAGTTTGAATCGAGCTTTAAAATGACGTGAGGTTATACTGCTTGATATGTAGGAACTGTGACAAGAAAATATACTCATACAGGGGTTGGACAAACAACTGGAAAAACCTTAGAAAAACGACAAAATATATTTTAAAATGGTGTAGTTTCACCTTTTGAGGCAATGACAGCCTTAATACTTCGAGGTGCTGATTCATACAAATTATGAATTGTTTTCAAAAGAATTTTAGCCTATTCATCAGTTAAAACACCCTCAGGATCTTTCCGAGACGATGGCTGCGGAAATCGACTTCTTACTTGAATCTCTGAAACCGACCATAAATGCTCAATGATGTTGAGGTCTGGGGATTGTGGTGGCCAGATGAAATGCTCAATTTCATTAGAATGTTCCTTGTGCCATTATTCAACAATTTTAGCTGTATGGATTGGGGCATTATCCCCTTGAAAGATGGCGTTTCCCTCCGAAAATAGTGCTTGAACCATAGGTTGAAGTTGGTCGCCCAAAATTTCTAAATAGTCTCGGCTGTTAATTCTTCCATGAAGGGAAATCATCGGCCCGGCGGATTTTCAAAAAATAGCATCCCAGATCATCACAGAACCCCTTCCATGTTTTACGGTTAGGAGAAAGCAAGCTGGATTAAAGGCTTCTTTCGGCTGTCTCCAAATGTACACTCAGCCGAAGGTCGGAAATAAGGTAAACGATGATTCGTCAGAGAAAATCCCATTTTTCCACTGCTCGATGGACCAATTCTGGTGCTTTCTACACCACTCTAAACGGTTCGGAACATTTGTCTTTGAGAGCACAGATTTTCTAACTGTAGCTCTTCCGTAGAATCCAGATTTGTGCAGCTCTCGACGAACAGTTTTTGTGGAAACTGGGTTCTGTAGGTGCTATTGAGGTCTGCAGTAATTTTAAGAGACGTGGTCTTGCGACCCTTTTCTAACAATTCGATGGAGAGTCCGACGGTCTCTCTCAGACAACTTCGACTTTCGGCCAGACCTGTGCTTTGCTGAGGACGTTTTTCTTTCTCTTTCAAAGGCAGTCATTACTATTGAGACAGTACCTCTTGAAACGTCAAGCATTCGGGCAGTTTCAGTTACACTAGCACCTGCAATACAAACACTAACAATTTAGCGACTTCGAAAGTCAGTGAAGTCTGCCATTTTTATAAGGTTTTGGTTAGATTTTTCTTTTAGATGTTTTTAAAAAACAGTCGATTAAAAAGAACATACAATAGCTACAATAACAAGCAATAAAACATTGAAATATGTTAAGTTTTGATTGTTTCTAAAATGTTCAAAGATTATGATTCCAAAATGTTAGGCGTTTCAATTATTTTGCCCAACCCCTGGACACACTGTATCTGAGTATATTTACTTGTCACAGTTCTTACCTATCTTAAGCAGTATTACCTCACGTCATTTTAAAGCTCAATTCAAATTAAACTTATTTATGGAATTCACTGAAAATAAAATTTTTCACACAGGGTGTTTCAGAACAAGAGGTACAAAATTGCACTCCAAGTAGAAAATGGGCCAAATAAACACTTTTTTTTCAATGAAATTTTCCCCCAAAAAATTTGGGTTTCCAAGATATTAGCTGTTAATTGCTTTAAGTGATGAAATTTAATTACACAATTACTCGCAATATTTATTTTAAATTTAAGTTACAAACACTTCTATTCTATGAGAGCTTACTATAATAATATTTAGTTTTAGTGATATTTGATAAAAAAGTTTTAGCAAGAAGATTTCTGAATGTTCCAGATCGTGCTGACAGGCTGCTTCTTGTTTGTCTTGTTGGCACTGTTTAGTTTCAAAGAAACCACGATGCCGGTAACATGAACTGTTTAACAAATGCTGACATGGCAGATGTACATTTTGCTTATGGTGTTGCTAATGGCAATGCGAGACAGGCTATTGCTCGCTAAGTAAATATTGCAAGTTATTGTGTAATTAAATTCCATCCTTTAAAACAATAAACAGCTATTATCTCACAAACCCAAATTTTTCTCAGAAAATTTCATAGGAAAAAAATTATTGATTTGCCCATTTTCTACTTGTGTGCAATTTTGCAGCTCTTGTTCTGAATTACCCTGTATAATAGACATACACACTGTGTGTGTGTGTTTTTGAATTTAAAAACCGTAATTAAACCTTAATTTTCATTGTTCCTCCTGTAATTTCTATAAATTCAAGATACGCAAAATCAAGCATAACAATTACGAAAGAGTTCATTCAACTCAAGTTCTGTTACATGCTGTAAAATGTATAGCAAAATAATTTTGCCAAATTTAGTCTGAAAGATGGCTTTTTTGGCTCCTTTACTTGCGTTTACTGAATTAGTTTTAATTTCTTTTCTTGCGTTGATGAAAATTTAAGCGAAATGGATGACACAGAATCTGGCCACACGATGCAAGGAAACTGATGGGTATGCCACTTATGAGCTGTCTTATCATGTCCTGCATTCAAGTTTGTCCATGACAAAATGAAGTAGACTGATGGATTCAAATTAGTTTTTTCTACAAGGTTCTACTTGCACCATGCTTAGCAGACCCCTGAGAGCAACCGACATGTTCAATGTTCAAAAAGTATTTGCACTCAAATGCGTTCGATAATACAATAATGTACTGCATTTTTTTTTTAGAATTCAGATTCTATTCACCTACAGTTACGCCTGGGACTACTTTTCTTCGAAATGTTTCCTCGGAAAGTTTCGAATATATTTTAAGATGATACGTTGATTCAAAGTTTTAGAAAAAATTATTGTTGCCGCGCTCCGATATTCTTATGACCGTTGTCGTAAACTAAGAATAAGTTTAGGGCAAGCCTTACGTGCCCTCGTAGCATTCGTGCAGAATCTACCACAAACGTTAGTCTAAAATTGCCACATCTTGCGATCTTGCTTNTGAACTCGATTCCTTGATGCGTATTTCTTTACTTCCTTGCCATGCGCCAGAGCATCAAATTATTGAATAATAATCATGAAGGTAAAATAGCACAACGGAGCCTTCAATTATATTTCAAACAAATTTTGAACGAAAATGCTTGTGTGTCCATTTTACACTATGTTCATGTTCATTCATACTCGTCTCTTCGAGTAAGAATAAAAGACTAATTTAACAATGTCATTGTATTAAAACACAAATTTAATTAGATAATGGTGATATTTCAGCTTATTCTTGAGCATTCTATTACACCTACGTGACTAGAAATACATTTCGACGCATTTTGATGTCGCTGTATCAACACTTTAAAATACTATATACAAGCATAAAAATTTAAGCATCTACCAGAACAATGCAGAACAAAAGAAGAAATGAGAAATTTCTGCCCTAATAGGTAAGGCAAGAAGTTAACGAAGGCCCGAGAATCACAGGTAGAGTGCATGCAGTTGCCAAATTTAGATACAGAAGGAATTGAAATTTTAAGATCAACATTACAAAGAGTACTTAGGGAGGAAGGACTGAAAGGATATAAGTCAATAAAAACACCTCTTCTCACAGCTAAACCGATGGAAGTCCGATTAGCTTTTGACAGAAAATACATTGACAAAGAAACTATAGCGTAGTTCCAGCTGCAAAAACACGGTGGTGGAAGTTATTTGATTTAGGTTTGTCCTTCGGCCAATGGAACTGGAAGCCTCATGAAGGCCCAAAAAATCATGAAACAAGATCAATACTTCAAAATTCTTCGTGAAAATTTGAAAGAATCTGGCGAAGCTTTAAATCTGTTACCCGATATGATCTTTCTGCATGAAAACGACCCACGCATGCTGCAAAATCTCTTAAGTAATATGATAGTTGAAAAAAAATGAAGTAAATGTTTTCCAGTGGCCAAACCAAAATCCGAATCTAAATCTTATCAAAAAATTAAAAGGGATTGTTGTGTTTCTTTGTAGAACACCTTCGAAACTTCTAGTGGAAACACTACGAAGAAAAGTGGCATATGACAGGTTTTTACAATGCATAGAAGAAGAATTCAGGGATCCGAATTATTTTGGGTGCAACTGAGTAGCAAGGGTCAGCTTAAGGCTCAATAACGCAAAGCAACTTCATGATTTAAAATGAAAAATAAAGTCCAATAATGTCCTATAAAATTCCATTGAAACCCGATTGGGTGGGTTCTTTAAGAAAACAAAACAAATTTTAGTAAACCCTGCAAAATGTCGGCCTGTTTGGTGCTTTGCAACTATAGTTGAAATACCGTCTCGATAATTTTTTATTCTTTGAATACGAAATAAAGGCATAACGTTGCTGGAAACAAATCATCCACTTGAGATTCTTCCATTGCAGATGCTCGTCATGGATCGATTCCGAAAAACACAGTTGTCGTATGGGAAAAAAAAGGTGCGCCATGGACCAAAAGTTCATCATCAATGGTTAGGCGGATTTCGAGTGCACTGAAATGCTAACGTACTGTGCATCAACGTGCTACTTTTCAACCACTTGTTGATCAATTTTGGGCCCAATAACTATCTAAAAAGGTATTTCGGATTGAAATGGAAACCAAGTCAGAAGATCGATCTGCTGCATATGCAAAATATTTGCAGCATACACGCTTCTTTCGCTGGAAATCCAATAGTAAGCATTATTAAAAACGGTCCTTTTGTTATGCTGGTGAGAATTTCATTACCTGGAAAAGTTAGTGAAGGCAATGAAATCTATCGCCATAGGACTGGTTTTATCTCAGCCAATTTCAGCAGCGAGACAAGAAACAAGCACTGAGCAGATACGAAAACTTCGCATACCTGAACACTGGTGACATGTTCATTCTCTTATTTTTTAGGCATATCGCGACTGCAGTAAAACAGAAATTTTTTATGTTCATCATTAACTGTTGAATACAGTTATTGCAGTTATGGAATTTACTATACTACGTCAAATAGTAGGTGATGCATCGTAAAAAATGACTGTCAACCGCTCTTCTGAAGTCGCTGTCAAACCTTACAGAGGACCCAAACTAAATTTGCATCTCGCCTTGCGCTTGACTGTTGTGCCACAAACATTTTTTATTTGTCACTGCTTTGGTTTCTCCTGTTAAATCGATTTTTGCACAGTGAATTACGGCGAATCACCGTTTAAAGTTCTCAAGTTAGTCATTTTTCACGGTGATTCAGGAGAGATCACCATTTTTGTTTCACACGTTTAAAACTGTCTTTCCCACGCTTACTTAGTAGTGACAACAGTTTATCACCGTTTTTACTTCTCAGGTTTTACTATTTTCACCCTTTTTTGCAGTGAAATTGTTTGATGTTTTGAAGTGAAATTTTACGGTTTCTCAGAGTCGAGTCGCTTTGCTATAAATATTCACATTTTTTTCGGTGGCTCCTATTTTACTACATGTGCACAAACAGTTCATTTTTACTTTGACTTGAGTTTAGATATAACTTTTTCTGTTTCATGTTATGTTCAGCCTGCAGTTTGTCTTGCCGTTCTACTTTTCTCCTCATTATTTGACTTTGATTTGTGCCGTTGTACTAGACCTTCGTGCACAATATTGTACCATAAATCTTAGAAGCTATTATTAGTGCATGCAGACACAATCATTCCTAAAATGAAAATGATAGTAAAGATTGCTGATTTAAAAATCATTTTAATAAGTGAATGTTTTGGCTTTAGGCTCAAGCCATTATCAACACCTGTAGAAGCGACGAACGTCAACAGCCCCAAGAGTGCTAAAAATCTGAAGAAATACAATCATTTTGAGGCACAATTTTTGGTACAAGAAAAATCTCATTTAAGCCGAAATTACGGCAACTTATGATCTACTTTTCAGTTTTAGCTAATGTGTGAACGCAGTAAAAGTTATTCACACTAGACCAGGCAACTTTAGCTTATTTATTTATATCCATGTAGGAAAGTACAAGAATCTTAAAAAATTATTCACCTGAAGAATTTGAAAAAAAAACTTGGAAACATCGGTAGTATAAAGACGAGCTCAGTGTTTTCATCGTCATGAACACAA
>JACJUY010014355.1:0-14851 GCA_014220935.1 Platorchestia sp. MABIK | reverse complement strand
CCAGACCAAGGCATGTTGACTACTGACAAATGGCATAAAACCGGCTTTCTAACGGTTTTCACCCCACTACTCTACCTGCTTCCTCTTCTGAGAAAAAGGAATTTGAAATCGGATAGGTTTTTCTGTTTCACCCGTTAGTTATGGAAATTGGGTTTGTGACTACTGGTCTGTCAGCAGCATTATGGAAATTACCCCAGTGACCACCGGTGGCTCACGTCAAGTCAAAGTGTTTAGTTAAAGCCATATGCCTTAGTTATTGAATTAAAACCATTCCAAGTCCCCACAGTTATTGAGTTAAAACCATATACAACCGGCTCCAGTTATTGAGTTAAAACCATAAACAACCCACCCCAGTTATTGAGTTGAAACCATTCCAAGTCCCCACAGTTATTGAGTTAAGACCATAAACAACCCGCTCCAGTTATTGAGTTGAAACCATATATCTACAACCCGCTCCAGTTATTGAGTAAAATCCATATATCTACAACCAGCTCCAGTTATTGAGTTAAGACCGTATATCTACAACCCGCTCCAGTTATTGAGTTAAGACCGTATATCTACAACCAGCTCCAGTTATTGAGTTAAGACCGTAAATCTACAACCAGCTCCAGTTATTGAATTAAAATCACATACAACCCGCTCCAGTTATTGAGTTAAAACCATACATCTACAACCCGCTCCAGTTATTGAGTTAAAACCATATATCTACAACCCGCTCCACTTGTTGAGTTAAAACCATATATCTACAACCCGCTCCACTTGTTGAGTTAAAACCATATATCTACAACCCACTACAGTTATTGAGTTAAAACCATATATCTACAACCCACTCCAGTTATTGAGTTAAAACCATTCAAAGCCCCAAAGTTGCACCAGGCTCAGCTCACCCACTGCAGACGGGGAAAGTTGGAGGCTGTTGTCATGTCCACTGCTGTGTGGTCCCAGCTGCTGCAATCTTTTCCCTGCCGCTTTATGGGCGTAAATATAACGTTGCTCAACAAGTCAATATATATTCCAGCTTTCTCCACTCACTACACGTGGTCACGCTCTGAGTGCATTGATTCTAGCGTGTGAATATGAAGAGTTTTTTGTCTAGTTTTATTTGGTTTGTTGTGTTTTTAAATTAGTATACGTTTGAAGTGTGCTTGTTGCTTTGATTTTAGTTGTTGTGTTTTTAGATTAGAAATTGTGTTTACAGTTTATATATAGCACTTTTAGTTTAGTTGTGTCGATTTTAGTTTAGCCATAGTATTTTTAGGATTGTTTTTGTACCTTTAGTTTAGTTACAGTGCGTTTAGATTATTAGTTACGTTTTTATTTTACTTATGGTGCTACTAGCAAGTTAATGGAACATCTCGTTTAATTTTAGCGCTTATGACTTTCATAGTTAGTGTGCATTTAAGATTAGTTGTAGCGCTTAATTCTACAGAAGTTGAATTGTTTTCACTTTAGTCCTCGTTCATTAGGTATGATCCTGATGTTTTTCGTATAGCTCTCCTGTATTCAACTTATTTAGAGTGGCTGTAATTGCGTTATTGAGCTTTTAGTTTAGTTGTAGTGCTTAACTTTAGTTACATTACTCGAACTTTAATTTTTATTCTTCACGATTTTGTCATGATGCCTTTCGCTTAGTGCTAACGCACTAAGTATAGTTTTAGGGCTTCTGGTTAATTTATAGTGCTTGTAGTTGAGTTCTATAGTTTTAGATTACTTCTAAAGATTTAGGTTTGGGAAAGCATAGCGTTTCGTTTAGTCGTAGTGCTCATTGTGCTTCTAGGTTAATTAGAGTGAAAACGGACGTTTCCGTTTAGTTCAGTCCTAAAACTTCTAAACTAAAACCATTACTTTTACTTTTTCGTTTAATTCAGTCCTTTAATTTTAAGCTAAAACCAGTCCTTTACGTTTCCATTCAACTTACCCTTAATTTTAAGCTAAAACCAGCGCTTTTACTTTAGGTGTACGCTTTCTGCTCACAAGACTGTCCAGTTCCGGCTGCGACGCTCCCTGCGCCTCCTAATAAGTCGATGCTCCTGAGTCCGTAGTCATCCGTGAGGGAGGGTGAAAGTGGCCAACCGTTGTACAACACAACAAAGATTTAAAGTTGCTTCTTTGGAACCACGCCATTGAATCTGTGGTGCTATGGACTTGGCGGTCGGTGATCGATGTGACGGAGGAGGCGAAAACCGCGAAGTCATTTTCCGCGAAGAACTCAGACTTTATGAAATTGCACTGTAGTGCACACGGTCCGTGAAAAATGGCGGGATTCGATATTTTCCTTATATAAGATGTGGATGGCAAATAAATATATACTTTCTAATAGTACTCGCGATTAAAGTTTTCTTGTACTTGTGCATTGGTGCAACTCGTATCACAGATACGGTCATTGAGCGTCCTTCATATCAAATCGAAGAAGCTGTTTCTTTATTGAAAAGCGGACACCAAACAAATAAATAAACACACCAAGGGTATTGTTAGGTAAGAAGATTGAGAGATTGGTCGTCGCTACTCATGTATTAAGTATATGGAGTCATAGAGAGTTATTTTCGAATGAGTGAACTTGAAAACAAAATTTTGCTGAATGTTTGCCTCGCAAAGTTTCAATGTATTTGGTTATTGATGATAAGTTGTATGTTTATTGATGCTGAGGTAAACGAAAGACGATAGTTTCTACATTTTAGCTTCCTTAGTACTGAAATCTGGAGAGTTTTCAAATTTTAAGGTTTCTTTGTATTAGCTAAATGGGATTGCTGTACAGCAGGGCTTCTCAACCGCGGATACATGTACCCCTAGGGGTACATGTACCCCTGGGGGTACATTTAACACACTTCATTTGCTAAAATGTACAATATAATTTACATACAACCGTATAAGTATATATAATTATTAATCATTAGGTGTATTTTTATAGTTTCTTAAGCCTTCAACTGTGCTGGAGGTGCATGAAGATACACCATTAAGCTAAGGGGGTACCCGACACTAGAGAGGTTGAGAAGCCATTCTCTACAGCGAGCCTAGGTTACTCATTTTAGTTCGAGGAAAAATTAATTAATTCCGTGCGGAAAAAATTAAGTTCCTGCAAGAAAATCCAAGTTCCTGTAGAAAAAACGTTGAGTTCCTGTGAGAAAATTTCAGTTCTGCGGGAAAAAATTAAGTTCCTGTGGGAAAATCTAAGTTCGTGTGAGAAAAAATTAAGTTCCTGTGGGAATATTTAAGTTCTGCGGGAAAAAATTACGTTCTTGTGGAAATAAATTAAGTTCCTGTGGGGAAATCTAAGTTCCTGTTGGAAAAAAGTAAGTTCTTGTAAGAAGAAATTGAGTTCCTGTACCCTTACTGTTTTAAGAGACTCAAATGCTCCATGCTAGCGCACCCATAGACGTGAGCTACCAAATGAGGATATGTACATCATAGTTTCGATAGGAAGAAGTTATTTTGAATGATCATGGAATGTTTTTTTTCGAGGATAAAATTGACATCTAAGGGCATAATCATCCAATGTTTTTACAGGAAAAAGTAATTTATAAGGGCATGCACTTAAATCATCAAATGTTTTTTGGAAAAGTTTTCTTAAGGGCATCGAATGTTACAATCATCGAATGTTTTGTTTCCAGGGAAAAAAATTACATCTAAGGCATACACGTGCAATCCTGGAAGAATATATTCTCTCCATAGGCAGATGTTTCTTATAGATACAATATAAAGTGAATAATACAATACAATTAAATACAATACAAGTCTCACATAGTTTTCCCCTCACGCCTATCTGATTCGCACGATTTGCAAGAAAGAAAACAAAAACATCTTTTTTCAATTATGATGATACAAAGAAGAAAAAAGAAAGAAAAAAACGTTTATTTTCAATTATGATGATACAAAGAAGAAAAAAGAAAGAAAAAAAACGTTTATTTTCAATTATGATGATACAAAGAAGAAAAAAGAAAGAAAAAAAAACGTTTATTTTCAATTATGATGAAACAAAGAAGAAAAAAAGAACGAAAAGAAAAACGTTTTTTTTCAATTATGATGATACAAAGAAGAAAAAAGAAAGAAAAGAAAAACACTTTATTTCCAATAATGAAAATAATAAAACAACATTGGTTTTCAAAAACTAGCTGAACCACTCTGTTCTCGCTATTATCACATTATCTTTATTGAGAATATCACATTTCGCGCTCTCGCTTTGGCCGAAAGTTAAAAAAATATACACTTGAGTAAATATTTTGGAGTCCAATCCCATTTTTTCATTTCGCGCGATTAAGAGAAGATTTTATGTTTCCTTTCCTCACGATTCGTTTTTTATTTCTGCCTTAACTTATTAAATTTCGAGATTTTTGTTTGTCTGCTGATTTTTTTCCATTGCACGCGCGGTGCAAAAACTTTCTTTTATTACGAGACAAAGCCTCTAGGCGCAGTTTTCATAAGTTGTTACTCATTTTGCTGTTGTCACTTTTTAAATAGACACCATGTATTTCCCATTTTTTATTTTGCGGTGTGGGTAAATATTCTACGCTTCACTGCTCTCACTTATTGACTTTTTATCTTTCCCTCGACTCTCTACATATATAATGTTGTGTTTGTTTGCTTTGTTTTTCATACGCAAGCTTTGTGCAAAATTTTTTATTTATTGTGAAAGGGAAGCCTCTAGGAGCATTTTTCATAATTTTTATTCCTTTTTCTTTCGTTACTTCGTAAATAATCTTCACACGCATAAAAGAATACTTATATCACCTTAGCACCACGTTCTCATATGCCCGCCAGCGTGTGTAATGAAAGTATTACTTACAAGACTCAACATTCCGCACTGAACATTCAAGGAACGAATTGCTCACGTATGCTTGTTTACTGGTGAAATCACACCCCAGCATTAGGCAACAGGTCTGCTTGAAAGGGAGGTGGTTAATTGAAGAGTATTTGAGTATTTAAATGCATTTGGGTATTCAAATGAATATTTGGGTATTATACTATTTGGGTTTTTAAAGAGTATTTGAGTATTGAAATGAGCATTTGGGAATTTAAATGAGTATTTGGGTTTTTAAACGAGTATTTGGGTATTTATTTGAGTATTTGGGTATTTCAATGAGCATTTGGGTGTTTATATGAGTATTTGAAAACCCACAATTTGGTATTGAAATGAACATACGGAACGAACATCCAGTGCCGAATGTTCATTGAATGCATCACAAAGTGGCTAAATTCCATGTTAAAAATCCTACTGTAATTCTTAATTAAAATTTGGCACAGATTCTCCAACGAATTTTTGCGGTTCGGCGAAGTACTGCCCTGTCAAGTCGATTTAGAGCAATGCATTGTTCAAACAGTTCTGGTGGCATCAACGATCAATTCCAACCTATTGGTATTTAGAGCTACAGCAATACATACTTCCAGAAGACACAATAGGTCATAAATGGTCACTACAGTATAACCACCCACTGCGGTTCGTTTCCGATCAGTGGAGTTAACTGAGAGAATTACTGCAATGACACGCTTAACCACAAAGCAAATAATGCTCTAAAACCGACATGCCATTTATACGCTGGATTATAATTTCTGCGCTGAACTGCTGTAGCACTGCGCCTAACTGCTGTAGCACTGCGCCTAACTGCTTTAGCACTGCGCATAACTGCTGTAGCACTGCGCAGAACTGCTGTAGCACTGCGCCGAACTGCTGCAGCACTACGCTGAACTGCTGCAGCGCTGCGCTGAACTGCTCCAGCGCTGCGCCGAACTGCTCTAGCACTGTGCCGATGCTGAACGGGACTTAAGCATCACACAATCAGCCGTTAAGGAACTGGGTTTCCACACGATGCATGGAACACATGAGCATGCGAGCGTGGCGGATGTTTGGTGAGAAAGTCCTTCTCTAGGACGCTCCTGCGCCTCAGGGAAAGGCCCCTACTCAAGGAGTTAAGGGGGACCTTGAGGGAAGGGTGGAAGCGGGATGAATGAAGTTAGAGGACCAATAAAAAGGGAATCAATCACCAGAAAAGTGAGGGACGAGTGGAAGCGGGATGAATGAAGTTAGTGGACCAATAGAAAAAAAAATTAATGACCAGAAAAGTAAGGGAGGAGTGGAGGCGGGATGAATGATTGTAGAGGACTAATTGATGTGGATGAAGTGTCCAGAGGAGTAAGGAAAGGGTGGAGGGTGATGAATGCAGGTGGAGGACAAATTGAGGTGGAGTAAATGACCAGAGGAGTGAGGGAGGCGTGGAGGCGGGATGAATGATGGTGGAAGACCAATTGCGGTGGAAGACCAATTGAGGTAGAAGACCAATTGAGGTGGAATAAGTGACCTGAAGAGTAAGGACGGAGTTTGGAACTAGCTTAGTCATACCATGATTTCAGAACCTAAAATAATGGTATTACTAAGCTATGGATAAGCTGGTCTCAAGCTAAGGCTGAAATCTGACGGTTTCGTGGCGCTGGACAGACCGAGTGGTGCCGCTGACTGTAGATGACTATGACGAAACGTTACCATTTGGTCTACGTGTGACGGTGGCCTAAGTTAGCCGAATCATTTACACCCAACTTTGCCTTCAAGACACACATGAACATCATTCCCTAAATTATATATCTAAATATTTTCATGCAACTCTGCTTTCAATGTTCGCATATTTACTCAATAACGGAGACCATACACGTACATACACACATTTATCCTTACATGCATTAATTCCTAAAACATCTTTACGAGCATGCACCCACGTTCATATTTTTTTCCGCAAATCGGCATCTAAACTTACCAATTTATTCGAATGTTCACAAACATGCATTGTACACTTGTCAATTCAGTTGTGCCTTATTATGCTATGTTACATAAAAATCAATTGCCTCACACCTACAACATTCCCTTGCCCACTTGCAAGCTCCATTCGCACCGTCACAAATGCCTGCATAAGACACAAAGGTCGCTCGTCATGCACCATACAAACCATATCCTGAACTACAAAGTAAGTATTAAAGAAGCAAATCATTCTCCATTCACTCCTCAGATATTACAGGAACGCTTATAGNTTTATGGCTTTCATATACTTTCCTATCTCTCAACTTCTGGCATTGTATACAACTTAACCGAACATTACATGTGATGTTCATTCCGACTCTGAAGCTGCCGGGTCTATACCACGGTAGAGGAAACAAGGTAGGTTCAAACCAGTCTTTTTTTCGTTGATGGTGTGGTTTGCTGACGTCACGGCAACGAACCAATAGCAGCGCTCATGTTGCATCTGGTAGCACTGCTACCCCCAAATCTGGCTCCACTATTGGCCTAACGTCATTACGTTTTGGTGACGTCATAAAGTTTGTTTGAAATAAAGCCTGTCTATTGGCTAGCCAAACAAGAGGAGGTGTATTTTCTCCCATAGAAATGACCAGTAGTTGCCGCGTGCAATAAAATGAGTGACAAACGATAAATGATAATTATCGCAGAGGTCAAACCTTTTATCGTTTATCGTTTATCGCAAAGTTTTCTAAAATAATCGCTCATTCACTTACCGCTAGTCCCAAAAAATGAGGAACGATAAACGATAAATTCAAAGACGACTTTTGTAAAAATTAAAAAAATTTGTACGGCGGCAATAGTCACAACAGCTTGCCTGACGTTTTCAGACCTGAAAAACTTCACTTGTTCAAAACTTCACACAAAACATAGACTGGTTCTAGTGACAGTTTTTGTTTAATTGAATTAATTTTCACTGTGGAAAATAGTTTGTGTGCTTTTCTAATATTTCAACTATATAAAGGTACTTATTATTTATTGCTTTTGTTTTCGCAAGAAAAAAAATAATCGCTATCGTTTTACCGTTTATCGCTTCCCGCAGGTTGGGTTTTGAATTTTTATCGTTTAATGTTTATCGCAGGTTGGATAAAAATTATCGTTCTACCGTTATCACATGTTGAAAAAAAAGTTATCGCGGCAACCGCTGGAAATGACCCTACCTTGTTTCCTCTACCGTGGTCAATACACTGAAAATTGTGGAGTTTATATACTTTATATACTAAGCGTAGAACGTTTCTCATCATCATGTTACGTCTGAAAATCAGTTTTATTAGTGTTATTGTTACGGTAATACGTCAATCAATGTCTGAAGGATACATTGAGTGAATGAAAAGCAGGAAAACGTTCTCTGTATTGTACTTTACATGCGGACTACCAATATATCAACTCTCAAGTTTTGAAACTCGATTTTTTCTCAATCACAGCTTTTCGTTCTCGGTTACAACTTTTCGTTCTCAGTTACAACTTTTCGTTCTCGGTTACAACTTTTCGTTTTCAGTTGCAACTTTTCGTTCTCAGTTGCAACTTTTCGTTCTCAGTTGCAACTTTTTGTTCTCTGTTGCAACTTTTCGTTCTCAGTTGCAACTTTTCGTTTTCAGTTGCAACTTTTCGTTCTCGGTTACAACTTTTCGTTCTCAGTTGCAACTTTTCGTTCTCAGTTGCAACTTTTCGTTCTCAGTTGCAACTTTTCGTTCTCAGTTGCAACTTTTCGTTCTCAGTTGCAACTTTTCGTTCTCAGTTGCCACTATTCGTTCTCGGTTGCAACTTTTCGTTCTAAGTTACATTTTTTCGTTCTCAGTTGCAACTTTACGTTCTCAGTTGCAACTTTTCGTTCCCAGTTGCAACTTTTCGTGCTCAGTTGCAACTTTTCGTTCTCAGTTGCAACTTTTCGTTCTCAGTTGCAACTTTTCGTTCTCAGTTGCAACTTTTCGTTCTCAGTTGCCACTATTCGTTCTCGGTTACAACTTTTCGTTCTCGGTTGCAACTTTTCGTTCTCAGTCGCAACTTTTCGTTTTCAGTTGCAACTTTTCGTTCTCGGTTACAACTTTTCGTTCTCAGTTGCAACTTTTCGTTCTCAGTTGCAACTTTTCGTTCTCAGTTGCAACTTTTCGTTCTCAGTTGCAACTTTTCGTTCTCAGTTGCAACTTTTCGTTCTCAGTTGCAACTTTTCGTTTTCAGTTGCAACTTTTCGTTCTCAGTTGCAACTTTTCGTTTTCAGTTGCAACTTTTCGTACTCAGTTGCAACTTTTCGTTCTCAGTTGCAATTTTTCGTTCTCGGTTACAACTTTTCGTTCTCAGTTACAACTTTTCGTTCTCATGCCCCACTTTTCGTGCTCAGTTACAACTTTTCGTTCTCGAGCAACAATCTTGGTTTCTCAAGTGCGCGGCCAATCATCTATTTCTTAAAGTAGGATGAATCTTTCAATTCATTCAAAATGATTATAATATTCAACGATTCCAATCACTGAACGTTGAAAGACCAGCAAGCGCTGTAGAAATTGTAAAAAAAAATTGAAAATTGTGTAGCAACAAAATTTCAACTTGTAATACATCTTAAAATTTTTTTTTATCACTTATCCCGAGCGTATTGCGAGCTCAATATCAGTTACCTATTGATTTTCCGAACTGAACATTTATATTTAGTCATGCAGTTTTTGCGAGTGCTGATATAGGTATATTGCCATACTTTAGGGTTTTAAAAACACTAGAGTGTTTAAAACTCTAGTGCTTTCAATATTGCATCGTTACTGAAATCGTGTTCTCTTTCATTATTGGCTATCTTTGCTACTGATCAATGTGCAGTTGCACATTGCAAATGAGTGTTTCAGTTAACTTTGTGAATTAAACTCATTAAATTAAACTCATTTAACCAGTTCATAATTCATATAATAATATCCAGACGTTATTATTCCTTGCAACCACCACTGTATTTTTTGATGATATATACGCTTATTCCATATCCGCCATTTAGGGAGAATAAAAAAGCCACCTCAAAAACATAATTTAACAGTAAAATAAATATTATTGCACGATGAAGTAACACATTGAACACGATGTTTCATCTTCGTAATTTCTTACGTTCATTGTATATATGTACTGATTTTATCAAGGAAATTAGTTACGCTAGCACTACACTTACATAAACATTAGAACACACGTACTCAAATGCACACAGAATAAAATAAAAAGTAGTTTTCTTTGGCAAAGTAATAACCACATGCAGGAATTTCTTGAAATTAATTTATCGGCCTTGCATTTTTCATCATAAAAATTTGTGGTCAGACTTTGAAATAAATAAATAAATAAATAAATAAATCAAATAAATAAATCAATCGCAGCTGGTAGAGTGAATTTTCCTTTATCTATACGCTTGGAGCTCTGCCGCTACGACCACGCAAATTCTTATAAAGTTATAGTAAATATTAGTAATTATAACAATGTTTTAATTGTTATAAATATTTATTAATTAATTAATAATAAATATTTATAACAATATTTATATTATTATAAATATTAGTTATATGCGATACGATTGCCATAAAATCTGGCCTCAGAGCGTCACTGAGATCGCTGAATGACTTTTCTTTGGAGACATAAGCATACAGATCGTATCTCTCGACACACTGGTTGTATGAATAATTGTAACACAATGGTTGTATAAATTGTAGGTTACTAAGCTCATTCAACAAAATTTGCACGTAATACGCTAAAAAACTGATTTGAAAAATCAGTTTTCCTAAGCTAGATCTTCTTGTACTTTCGATTAGTAGAAAAGTTTTTTTTTAATAAAAAGTACAGTTTCACATACGAACGTTTCAAAATCCAACAAATTTCTGTGGACTGGTATTCAAAATTGAGTTACTCAGCATGGTATTACAAAATATCAAGCTGTAAATTGCACCTTAAAACTAGACACTGCGTCTTATACACACAAAGAACAGGCGTCTGCATGGATCAAAATTGTTTCTAAATCTCATGTCTCAAACGAGATCACATCGTTAAATAAAATAGTATATAAATAAAAGTACAGGACTCTAAAATGAAATTTTAAACTCGAGGTCTCTTTCGCAGACAACATGACATCCTATATAGATTGGACAGATAACATGGTATCCTAGATTATTTAGATAGCATGGTATCCTAAATTAGGCAGACAACACAGGACCCTAGATTAGGCAGATAACATGGTGCCCTAGATTAGGCAGATAACATGGTGCCCTAGATTAGGCAGATAACATGGTGCCCTAGATTAGGCAGATAACATGGTGCCCTAGATTAGGCAGATAACATGGTACCTCCTAGATTAGGCATGGTACGCTAGATTAGGCAGACAACACGGTATCCTAGGCAGATAACGCGGTATCAATGCCCTATTACCTACACGGTTTGTTACTGGTATGAATTGCCGTCTTCTTCTTCAGCGGCTGTTAAAATTTACACAAAAATCTTTTATCACGAGATCATTAGGTGAAACTTGGTATCAACCAATCATCTACAACAAAAATCAAGCGCGATTTATATACGTTAATATGCTACAAAATTATTAGGCTTCAAATAGTTCTGTGATTTAAACACCTGAACCGACGATTGTCAACTCTTTGTTAAATTATAAATTCAGGTTAGCTTGCACATAGAGTGAGTTGAAAATCATTTTGACGTTGCATGGTACATTAAGGTACATTAAGTTGGTTCCATCGTAATCGATCAACGCGTTCACACTGTGTTGTGGAGTTGATAGAAATTCCATTTCTAAATTAGAAACGACAACCTATTTAAAAAGATCTCGTTCCATCGTCTTCAATATATTCCATTTCTATACGAGAAACGACAACCTATTTGAAAAGCTCTCGTTCCATTTTCCTCAATGAAAATCCCATTTCTAAATTAGGAACGATTTAAAATGACCTCATTCCATCTTCCTCAATGAAAATTCCATTTCCAAATTAGGAACGATTTAAAAAGATCTTATTCCATCTTCTTCAGTGAAAATTCCACTTCCAAATTAGGAACGATTTAAAAAGACCTCATTCCATCTTCTTCAATGAAGTCAAAAACTTCAGGGGGAGGCGGAGGTTGAGTGAAGGTCAGGGATCGAGCAGAAGCTACGTGAATTGGCTTCATGAAAGAAGCTGGTAAATCAACGTCCAATTTTTGGGACGCGCGGAAAATTGGCTGAAAAGCGTTGTCTAACATGTTCCCTTCCTTAGGACTTGGCTGGAAGTTATCAGCTCCGCTATATTTGAACTTCTTCTCTAAACCCTTGTACTTGAATTCGTTTTCAGAGGCGCCAAAGTTGAATGGATTGTCGAACTTTGAAGAGACATCCTTAGAGGAACCGAGATTCATTTTGTGTGGTCGAGGCGACGGCCGTAAGTGATTGTTTGTGAATGGATGAGGTCGTTCCTTTGATGGCAGCCCTACGGAATTGAAGGGAAGACCTGATAAGAACTGAGGCTGCTTGACACGACTTACTTCCCTCACAGAACCGCTGGGCTGAAGCAAGTTCGGGTGATCTTCAAATTGCGTTTTTGGGGTCACAGGCTTAGAGACCGCGACGCTCGAATCTCGAGGCGACGAAAAGCCTGAATTAGACTCAGTTTGTGGAACTGGCTTGGGGAAAGGGGAATTGTTTGCTACGTTTTTGTTAGCAGAAAAAGAAGAGGTTAGTGTTCTCGTGAACGTATTTTGAGGAGTGGGCGTGAAGGCAAGATTACCAGGCTTCACGAAAGGTGTTTGTGCTGAACCTAAATACAACGGCGGGGGAGGAGTGAATTTGTGGTGCATGTTAAAGTTTACGGGTTCATGCAATTTATGAACAGGGTGACCCACCGGAGGAGGAATTCTGAAATTATCAGGTTTGATCAAATTTACACCTCCAGGCCGCATTCTAAATGGCCTGTTATTCTGAGGATGCCCTGGGAAAGGCGGTAGCTTCTCACCATGCTTCCTCATCGACGGAGGAATTTTCATCTTCAACTTTTGTCTCTGGGGTAATCCTGGCCTCATTCTGACTCCCTGCAAGTTTTGAGCAGCCAGATGGGGGATAGCGTTGGGTCTTCCAGCATGGCCGACGATGGTCAGAGGCCCGTTAGGCCCGTCTATCCTCTCGGGATGGAAAAGCTGCGGTGGGACAGTCTCGTGTCTGAAGATCTGGTCCTGGTCGTTGCGACGTATTGGTTCTTTAGGCTTGGCTGTCTTCCCTTCATCTTTGCCGCCGCCAAAAAAGCTTGCGAGTTTTTGCAGGAAAAATATGTCGCTTTCCCATAATCCTCGAGCTGAAGTTGGTTCGGGGTCTGTCTCTTCGCCAACGACCTGCAAGAAGATAAAAGAATTAATGACAGGCATTCAAAACTAACTGGACCAATCTCATCAGACCAAGCGTCCTGGCTTTGGGTACGTCAGGGTTAAATGCAACGATGGTTAAATAATCAATGGAATTTATTGAAAAGTTATCGATCAGATTAGCAGAGATGATAGCATACTAATTTTGTCGTGAATCCCTCCGTGATGTATGCCGCGTATACAGAGCCTAACTGCATTGTATACAGCTCATGCAAAAACTAAAAGCAGTGTGCACAGCTTGGACAGAACCAAACAGCATTGTACACAGTGCACGCAGAACCTAACAACAACGTACGCAGGAAACACAGAACCTAACAACAACGTACGCAGCGCACACAGCACCAGCAACGTACACTGCGCACACAATAACAGCAACGTAGACTGCGCTCACAGCACCAGCAACGTACACTGCGTACACAATAACAGCAGCGTACACAACGAACACAGTAACAGCAACGTACACTGCGCACACAATAACAGCAAGCACAAAAAGCAGCACCAGATGGCGCCCCCTGGAAAATTTACATAAATAGCGGTAACTTTCCATCAACATAGGATTTGCGTCCAGCCAAAGCCCGTTTACTTATACGAACTTCGTTTGCTCAGCCGCTAAAATACACACTTGAAATATTTTATTTCCCTGCATGCAACGATGCATGCAAATATAATCACCTCAAACGAACAGTTAAATCAAACTCACATTACAACATGTCAACTTGCATGAACATTGCAACATGCACACATTCGAACTTTCTTGTTTGCTTTTTATGTAATTCTTAGTAAAGTAAGTGCAGGAAGTCTGCTGACTTCCGCTCTCACACGTTATGCAAGAGCGTAACAAAGAGAAGCAAAACATACTCCAATGCTGGGCTGTGCAAATATACAGCCGTTGGGAAACTGTTCCAGTTTGTCGGCTTGCTTTAGGCTTTGGTCACGAACCTATAAAATATCATTGGTACAATGAATGATCTTCTGTATATTGAGTGTTGTTTCATGTAGTAAGCATTAATGAAAATTCACCAATTCCGTACAAACACTTTGATACATGAGCAGAATCACATCAAGGGTAATTACAACATTACAAAATCAAGATACATCGCATCTAAAGTAAGCATTTTAATACAAGATCAGGACATATCAAAACTAGAGAAAGAAGTTCAATACAAGAGCAGAATCCCAATAAGAGTAATCACATCATCACAAGCTCAGCACGCATCCTGTCGTGAGATAAAAGCAAAAACCTTAAAAAAAGATCACCGCATTCTTCTAGGAAGTTATCAAACGTTCGTTTCCAATGTCGAAACGTTTTCTCGGCCGCCGGTGAATTTGGATCAGCGTTTAGTGTTTCTGGGCGAAAGATCCGCTCCATTCAGATTAATATTTAATTGATTAAATTGTCTTGAAATAAAAGCAAAAACCTATAAGCAGATTTTAATCAACTAAAAATTAACGTTAACATTGAAAATACAGATTGCTTCGTACATATATCCTAAACGCCGGTAGACATGATACACAACGAAGTTTTGACATTTCAATCTTAATATGACACATCTCATCAGGAGCAAGAACATCATTACAAGATCAGGAGCGCATCACATCATGAGCAAGTACATCAATACACGAGCATAACATCACACATCAGAGCACCAGACCAGCAAGCTCATCACATGATCGATGTGGCCTTCCAAAGCAGCCAGAGCTTTCTCGCCGTAACGCGTCTCCTCGCTTTCTTTC
>JACJUY010014350.1:0-10430 GCA_014220935.1 Platorchestia sp. MABIK | reverse complement strand
CCTCTATCAGCCACCAAAAGAGCCTGTGCAAGTCCTCTATCAGCCACCAAAAGAGCCCGTTTGAGTTTTCAATCTGATTCTGAGAGAGACCATTCAAGTCTTTAATCTGGTTCTGAGAGTGACCATTCAAGTCTTCAATCTGGTTCTGAGAGTGACCATTCAAGACTTCAATTTGCTTCTGTGAGAGCCTGTTCAAGTCCTCAAACAGCCACCAAGAGTTCCAGTCTTTCATCAGCTCCCAAGCAGGCTTTTCCAAGTCCCCAATCATCCAGCAAGCAAGCCTGTTTGACTCCTAAACCAGCCACCGCTTCAACTCATTGCTCATCTGTAGAAAGAGACTTACCAACTTACCAATCATTCACTGAAGTAGCTAGTTTAACTCATTCTCTAGCTAAGATTCCTCAATGTGCAACTAAAATTCTCTCATCAATTTGTCAGCCAGAAACTTCAGTTCAGCAAATTCAGCACTCAACTCCAAGTCTGTCTTGTCAGCGAGAATTATTTCCTTGTCCCATCAGGGTGGAAAGCGCGGCAAACTCAAAGGAGCGCAAGAAAAGGCGCTTCTCTGGCACGAAAAGGAGACCTGTTCAGTACAGCGTTTCAACATTGACACGCAGCTGGCTCAATTGTACCCAGAGCTGGGACCATACCTGAGTGAATTTGTTAAAAGGAAACTGAAAGGCAAAATGAGGTACACACTCTATCAAAAATGGATGGCTGTCAATATCCTTGTGAGCTGCAGCATATCAGGATACAATTTGTTGAGAATTGGGTGATTTAAATATTGCCCAGAGATGCCGCTCCATCCAAGGTTTGATCCATCCATAGCGGTCATTCTTTCATTGAGACCTGTTTTGGATGGCCATCATCTGCCATACCTATCAACAAGAAATCTCTGCCAAGATGAGCTCGTATTCTTCTTCGGAAAAATTCGTCTGCTGCAGAAGTTCTCAGATGCCAAAACGTTCATGCAGAACTATGCCAAGATTACTGCCTCTTCTCTCATTCGAGCTCCTCTCGCTTCCAATTGCGAGACAGCTCCTGATGAGCAATTAGGAGAGACCTTGGGCTTCTTGGCAGAGGTGAGATGAGTCTGGTAACCCTCTAAGGAATACATACATGTCAGAAAAAAATTTAAGATATTGTCCAGATTAGAGACCGATTTTCCTGAATCAATTATAAGAGTCTTATTAAATTGATATATGCATTTTTTAGACTTATTCCTTCAAAGTTTTCATTAGTTTAGATTAGATTAGGATATATAAATATATTAGAAAACATTAACTGTTAGAGAGGAATTGTGGGAAATAGATTGAGTGCATAAACTCAGGTTTTGCTTTAAGCCTTGTATATCACACTTCTCTGCTTATCACTTTCAATCTTGTGTTTCCTTTTTTCCCCTCATATCTTGTTTCCCCCATGATTTCCCACATTGCATTCCCTTATCTCCTCACTAAATGGTGCTTTTCTCCTTCCTCTCCTCTAAACACGCTTTTTTTTAGTGGTTAAGGAGGCTTAAACTAACATAATCTAATCCAATCCTAACTTTTTGTCACTTTTCTTGTTTTTCTCCATTGAGGCTCCTTATATTTTTACATTTAGCATTATGCTCTAGTTTATCATCTCCATTTCTTTGTATACTTTTCAATGCTGCTTCCCATTCAGCTCAATTCTTTACAACTGACCCCTTTTTCTAGTTGCTCTCACCTGCATCTCAATTTATCATTTTAGCTTGACTTTCCATTTTCTCTAAGATTTAAATCTGTACTCTTGAATGCAACTGAAATGCTTGCTTATGAAGCCAAAGACTTCATTGAAAAAATTGTTAACTTGAGTTCACATTTTTTCTTGCCTTTCAGGTGCCAGAAGAAAGTGAAGTAATTCCACCTATCATTGAGGTGTCTGAAGAGGAACAAAAGGCTACCGTGGTGTTCAACGGAGCCACCGAGATCGGAGAAATTTTTGCTTTTGTGGAAGTGGAAGATGCCGCCACATATATCTCTGATTACCTTGCCATGAAAACAGACGTCTATCACCAGAAACTGAAAAATACATCTTTGGCTGACTGCAGTACATGTTCTTCCAATCTTAGCGTAAAAAATTCCAGTTTTTATTTGTTTGTTTCATTTAAGGAGTATATTCAGTCTGATGATTCGCGCAAGGGACTGATATATTGCAGTAAGTCTTTTGTAGACACTATCATTTGTTATGAGAGAGTTTTCCTTTCTCTTTTCAGTAAAATTAGTCACTTACCAGGCTTCTGCAAATCTGTGTGTAAAGTAATCCATAATAACTGCCCTAAACCTCGCACTTGCTGTTCTCAAATAACAATGTACCTAATAAAGTTTTTTGTCAGATGTAGAACACTGCAGTCAATTAGGGCGTCCAACAGATCTCTTCGGACTACCTGTTCCAAAGAGAAACTCAATAAAATGATGCATAAATGATTCATTTCACTTTGCTTTGATTCACTTCACAGTGATTCACTTCTGCTAATGAACAACAATTACTGTTCAACTTGTGATAGCCTAAAACTTCCTTATATAATAAAAATAATAATCATAATAATGATGATAATTATACTGGTCATTCTAAAGTATATCTTTGTAATCCATCATGCCAAATTTCGTCATTTTTGAATTTTAAGTGTTCATTTTATTTTTTATAGTTCTTTACTTACTGGCATGCAGAGTGTCCTGATGTTTGAATATAGCGCTACTGCATTAGGAGTGGTGCAGTTTATTATTTATTAGTCTTTTGTCGTCTGTGATTACTCAAGTCCTTTCCTAGATTTTTATAATTAGTTTTATGTTGTTTCTTTTGTGTGTATTTTGGAATTTATAACCGGAAAATGTTGAAACGCGCCTGTAGAGCGGTGGTGTACCAAATGTTGTTTTGATAGGAAAATAGTTTATTTCATTCATTTTCGCCAAAAAGTTGCGTCAAATATGTTTAAAGTTTTTTTAAGTGGGGAAAACATTTCTCCAGGGATTAATTGCTGCATGTATTTTGTTCCCCATTTTTAAAGAACTAGCTACGTCAAGCCCCAAGGTGAGAGTTTGGTAGGGCATTTTTATGTTGATGAAATTTCAAAGCTTCGTTTTCTTTTGTTAAGAACTCTCTTTTCTTTTTATTCACTGCTGTTCCGTTTCTCATCACCTATGATTTTCTTCTTCAGCGTTAATTTCGTCATAATCTTGCTCCTCAACTTAATGTTTCTATGTACAGGTATCTTTCCCTCAGGGGGATACAATTATTGTATCTGTGGGAATTAGCACTCCCAGGGGGATTATGTGAGGGCCCGAGCTAAAGGTTAGGTAGGCTCTCTTTTTGTTGAAATAGAATAGGTTTTTGTTTTCTTACGACCCATCTTTTTCCTGTTCACTGCTGTCCTGCTTTTCAGCACTTACTACTTTTTCTTCTTCAACTTTTTCTTGTTTCATGAACTTCTTTCTTAGCTTACTGTTTCTATGCACCTTGTGCATAGATTGCCCATTCCCTCAGCTCCATACTAAATGGTGCCTTCATCCTTACTCTCTTTGAACATCTTTGTTGTGGTAAAAAGAGTCTAAAACTTCCTTATATAATAATAATGAAAATAATAATAATTATACTGGTCATTCTAAAGAATATCTTTGTTCTCCATCATGCTACATTTCTTCATTTTTGAATTTTAAGCGTTCATTTTATTTTTATTTCAAAGTTCTTTACTTACTGGCATACTGAGTGTCCTGATGTTTGAATACAGCGCTACTGCATTAGGAGTGAATGGTGGAACGTGAATGGGGTAAAGGAGAAATAGGAGCGGCTGTGAGAAAAAAGAGGGGGCATTCGAAAGGTGGCTGCAAAGGGGCAGCCAGCAAAATTTCGAAGAGTATAAGGAGAGGAGGAAGAGGTTCAAAGAATGGTTAGGAGAGCAAAGAGGGCAGCGGATGAGGAGTGGGGGAGGAAGTTGGGAGGAGACTTCATGGAGAGAAGGAAGGTTTTCTGGAAGGAAGTGAAGAGAATTAGGAAAGGACAGGTGGAGAGTGAGGCAAGAGTGAAGGATGCAAATGGTAGGCTGCTAGTGGAGGGTTATGATATGAGGAAGAAATGGGCGGAGTATTTTGAGGAACTGCTGAACGTGAAGGATTGCGAGAGTGGTAGCTGTTGGAAGTGATGTTAGAATGCCTGTGTTTGATGAAGTGAATAGAAGTCGAATAAGAAGTGTAGAAGTGAAAGGTGCGTTGGATGTGATGGGAAAGCACCAGGTATGGATGGTTGCATTGATGAATGTCTAAAGAAAGGAGGAAATGTGGTTGTAGAATGGTTGGTACGTTTATTTAATGTGTGTTGAGAGGCCAGTAAAGTGCCGGTAGATTGAAGTAGCGCGTGTGTAGTTCTGTTGTACAAGGGGAAAGGTGACAGGTATGAGTGCAGTAATTCTAGAGGTATAAGTCTACTGAGTGTCGTTGGGAAGCTGTATGGAAGAGTTTTAATTGGAAGAGTGAGAGTGATGACGGATCGTGTGATGGCTGAAGAACAATGTGGTTTTAGAAGTGGCAGAGGTTGTGTGGATCAAATGTTTGCTGTTAGACAGGTAAATGAGAAATACTTAGCAAAAGGAAAAGATGTAAATTGGGCATTTATGGATCTAGAGAAGGCGTATGACAAAGTGGACCGTGAGGCTCTATGGCAAGTTGTAAGCTTGTATGGAGTGGGTGGGAGACTGTCGAATGCGATCAAGAGTTTCTACATTGATAGCAGAGCGTGTGTGAGAGTTGGGAATAAGGTGAGATAGTGGTTCCCAGTTGTGACAGGTGTGAGACAGGGTTGTGTGATGTCGCCGTGGCTTTTTAATTTGTTTATGGATGGTGTGGTGAGAGAGGTGAATGCCAGAGTGTTGGGAAAAGGTGTGCAGTTGGTGGGACAAAATGGTATGTATTTGAAAGTGTGTCAGCTGTTGTTGGCAGATGATACAGCGCTTGTGGCTGATTCAGAGGAAAAACTGCAGAGACTGGTTGCAGAGTTTGGTAGAGTGTGCGAAAGGCGTAAATTGAGGGTGAATATGAATAAAAGTAATGTGATGAGATGTTCAAGAGGTGGAGTGTTAGGAACCTTGGATGTGAGGATGAATGGTGAAGTGTTAGAAGAGGTAGAACATTTTAGGTACCTCGGGTCGGACGTGGCTGTTAAGGATAGTATGGAAGTAGAAGTGAGACATCGAGTGAGGGAAGGCTGTAAGACATTGGGTGCAATGAGGAAAGTTTTTGAATGCAGGAGTTTGAGTATGAATGCTAAGAGGGGACTATATGAAAGCTTGATAGTGCCAGTTTTGTTGAATGGAGCGGAGTCCTGGGGTTTGAGAGTAGCTGAGAGGAGGAAGTTAGATGTGTTTGAGATGAAGTGTTTGAGGAGCATGTGTGAAGTAACAAGAAGAGATAGGATCAGGAATGAGTTGGTTAGGGAACAGACGGGGGTTATCAAAAATTTGAGCAGGCGAGTGGATGAAAGAGTGCTTGGATGGTTTGGACATGTTGAAAGAGTGAATGTTGAGCGGCTGGTGAAAAAGATTTAAATGTCTGAAGTGGGTGGTATTAGAGTGCGAGGTAGACCACAGATGAGTTGGATGGATGGGGTGAAACCTGCTCTTTATGAGAGGGGTTTGACTGTGGACGTGGCGAGAGGGTTGACTGCGGACAGAAGTGAGTGGATGTAGTGCAAAAGAAGGTAATTTTATTTGTGACGCTGTACTGGAAGCCTGCCCGTGTGTAATGGGGTTGACCTGTCCTGTGCGGGGGGAGGGGCTGCACTCAATGAAGCGGTCGGGGTAAACCAGCCGTGGCTGTCGGGCCTGACTGTGGAAGGTGGTTGTGCTGGGCTGCTGCTGATCCTGACAGTTCTGGTGCTACCAGTGCTGCCTCTCTCGCTTCCTAGTGACTAAGGGTAATGACTGTGGCCTGCTGTCGGCTACCCTCCCGTAGGGAGGAGAGGCCTGGTATATGTATGTTTGCATTAGGAGTGGTGCAGTTTATTATTTATTAGTCTTTTGTCGTCTGTGATTACTCAAGTCCTTTCCTAGATTTCAATAATTAGTTTTATGTTGTTTCTTTTGTATAGATGTTGGAATTTATAACCGGAAAATGTCGAAACGCGCCTAGAGCGGTGGTGTACCAAATGTTGTTTTGATAGGCAAATAGTTTATTTCATTCATTATCGCTAAAAAGTTACGTGCTATATATTTAATGTATTTTTAAGTGAGGAAAATATTTTCCCAGGGATTAATTGTTGCTTGTATTTTGTTCCCCATTCTTAAAGAACTTGTTATGTCAAGTCCCAAGGTGCGAGTTTGGTAGGGCATTTTTTTTGATGAAATTTCAAACCTTTGATTTCTTTTGTTAAGAACTCTCTTTTCTTTTTATTCACTGCTGTTCCGTTTCTCATCACCTATGATTTTCTTTAGCGTTAAATTCATCATAATCTTGCTCCTCAATTTAATGTTTCTATGTACAGTGTATCTTCCCCTCAGGGGGATACAACTATTGTATCTGTGGGAATTAGCGCTCCCAGGGGGATTATGTGAAGACCCGAGCTAAAGGTTAGGTAGGCTCTCTTTTTGTTGAAATAGAATAGGTTTTTGTTTTCTTACGACCCATCTTTTTCCGGTTCACTGCTGTCCTGCTTTTCAGCACCTGCTACTTTTTCTTCTTCAACTTTTTCTTTTTTCATGAACTTCTTTCTTAGCTTACTGTTTCTCTGCACCTTGTGCATAGATTCCCCATTCCCTCAATTCCATACTAAATGGCGTCTTCATCCTTACTCACATCAATACGCTTTTTTTTTTGTAGCGGTTAGGGAGGCTTAAACTAACTTATAATCTAATCTAATCAAGCGAAATATATAGCATGTTTAATTTCAAATAAATATCTGAGTACGGAATTTTATTTTATCCTCACGATCTGGTGCGCGATCGTCAGCCTCATCCGCATGAAGAAGGTAATAAAGCGTCTTGTATGATTGACTGAAGTAAATTTTCCTGGTTTGGATAGAGCTTTTAATTTATGAGGCCACAGGTTGGATTAAATTGAAGATCGATAACCTTTTAGTTCTGGTAGATTTGCACGTAGCCGGACCGAATTCAATTTTTCAAAAATCCAAATCCGTACCTGCGGAAGCACAGGCAGTCGGTCCTGTTGTTGGTCGTACGTCTGGTAGGGCAGAGTACGCGGCACAGTAGTAGTAGTACGCTGCCGCCGCCGTTGACGTAATGGTGTGTAGGGGACGTCATCCGGCTTGTTTGAAATGTAGCTTTCTATAAGCTAGTCGAATTGACGAATGTGCGCGGCTGTCCGCGTAGAAGTGACTTTACCTCCTTTAGTCTACCATGGCACCGAGTCAGTCAGTGTCATGGAGCTAGAATATACTGGAGGGAGCATAGCTGGTTTCGATCGGATTCAAATTAGCTGCAAAAGTTGGGAGACCGGGGCATACACAAGACCCCACACGTGACCACCTCTGAGCCAGCCACAGACGCTTGGCTAAAGTTGGCTCCTCCTCACCTCCTTTACAACTCCGCCTCCCATTTTCCAAAGCAAGATTAGTGCTGCACCACAAATGAAAGGATGGGTTGTGCGTGCAAGTCGCTCTGTAATTTGTTGTTATATACAAGGGCCTGTAATCTTAATAGTTTTCAACTGTTAATGTATCTTTGCTAGTAATTCTGATATTATTAAGTGTCCTCAAATGGGGAAAGACAGTTTATTATCTTTCGGAATCTAAGAATCCCAAATTAATCCTTGTCAGAACTTGGACGTCAAGGAAATATTTCGTACTAAATTTAAGGAATATGCAGAAATACATTCCATCACCAGTCTATGTCTTACACTATTATAAAATGATTCATTCCAAATTTATTGTTCGAAATAAAAATTTATGATCGGGAGTATATTTTCTGGGGTGAACTTTTTCTGGGGTTAATCCCAAGAATCCCGGGGTTAATTTATTTTCGATCTGATATTTGACACTGAAATTTATTAATAGACTTTGAACTTTACTGGGACTGTAAAATGCTTTCAATTTCAACAGTCGAATTTGTTTCTCAAGATATAAGCATAAGGATTGCGTCCCGAAAAAAATGCCCAATTTGGAAACCCTGCCTTGACGCCAAATCAAAACCCAGATATTTCTTGAAAAAAACTAAGATCTGGGTTAAAAGGCGTAGGTGCGACTAATATAGGTAATCATTTCAATTGAAATCAATGACGACCTTCTAATTGACCCTCCTTGTACTTATATTTTTGTAGGGACGCTTCTAATTGACTTCATTACATTCTGCTTGATTTTTCCCTATTAGTTAACTGTAATGTTGAAAAGCCTATCGGTGGCCAATTTCGAGGGTTGTTTGTATCAGTTTTTCTCAGCAATTTTGTAGCAAGCAGTGATAAAATGTAACATGTGTATTCTTGGATGATCTATCCAATTTTCATGAAAAAAATGTATTTAGCGTGAATGATTTTTATTTGAAGACCATCTTTCATTCGCTTCACTGGTATCCTTTCTGCACCTCTCTGTCTCATTTCGTGATTTTCTTCTTTTGAACCTTCTTTCATCCTTGCACCAGGATTTATGTGCTGGAAGTTATCATGGCATAAATTCCCATTTCCAGTGGTGGGCAAGATAACGAAAAAACGTTATCACGATAACCGAAAAATCGATCACGAAAACCTTATCGGCGATAACCGATAATCGAAAATTGGCGAAAAATTTATAGCCGATAATCGATAACCGATAAATCAATAAATCCAAAATTCCGATACTAGCGATAACGATATTGGTTGCCAGATGTCCCAGTCCACATGAGGCCACACTTTTGATCAAAAAGGCCACAAAAGAGGCCAACCTTATTAAACCATAACACGTACATCCTACACGTATAGTAATTATCCAGAACTCGTCCCGCCCCGTCATGTCGAATCCCAGCGGGAAAAACTTAAATTATCGATTATCGATAATTTGGAACCATAAGTATCGGCAATATCGATAAATCGATAACTCGGGAAAAAAATTATCGGATAACCGATAACCCGAAATCGTTGTCGCGATAATTTATCGCGATCACGCCCAGCTTTGCCCATTTCCACAAATAAAAATAGCACCAACTTGAAGATGGTACCCTGTACTTTCCTCTCTTGAAACAGCAATATCCGATTTATGCGAGCCTCAAACTAATTAATATGATCAATTGATCCTTGTTACGAAGCGTTAGTAGACTCGCTACTATTCTTACTCTTACTCGAGTCATTCGTATTTTAATTTCATTCATCCCCTCAAGGGGATACAATTATAGTATCTATGGAAATCAGCGCTCCGAGGGGGATAACGTATGGGCCGTATCCGATAGTTTGGTAGGCTTCCATTTTGTTGAAATAAAGTATGCTTTTCGTTTTGTTATAATTAGCACTCCCAGGGGTAAAATGTAAGGGCCCGAGCTGAGTGTTAGGTAGGCCTTCTTTTTGTGGAGATAAAATGTTTTTGTTATGTTTTAAAGATCATCTTTTTTCGGTTCATTGCTGTCCTGCTTTTCAGCACCGACTACTTTCTTCTTCAACTTTGATCTTGTTTCATAACTTTCTTTCTCAACTTACTGTTTCTATGCCCTTTCTGTATAGATTCCACGTTTCCTTGATTCCACACTAAATGGTGCCTTCCTCCTTCCTTTCTTTGGATCGCCTTTGTGGCGGATAGCGAGGCTTAAACTAACTAATAATTCAATCTTTCGTTTTGTTAAGGACCATCTTATTTCGGTTCACTGCTGTCATGTTTTGCAGCTCTCTTACTTTCTTTCTGACTTTTTTCCTTCTTCCAACGTTCTTTCTAAACTTGCTGTTTGTCTGCGCAGGGGATCTTGTGCGGGAACACGCCTTGTGCACAGAATCCGCGTTCCCTAATGACCATCCTAAATAGAGCCTTCATTATTAGTCTCTTTTGAACGCCTTTGCTTCGGATAGGGAGGTTTTTAACTAACATATGATTCGATATAATCTTATTTCATTCATCCGATTATGCTAAGGTCAGTTTACGGTTAATTATTTACTTTTTTGTAGAGGACAAAAGTGATATTCGTTTTTCAAATATGTATGATGTTTGTTGACATAACTTTCTGAACTAGTCAATACCATAACTGTCTGAACTTGTCAAATATTTTTAAGCTGAAACCGGACTTTGTTTTTATCGAAACAGAGATTTCCACTGCAGCTCTTTCACCCATTAGGTTGGTAATTGATTTAGCAAATTTATTTCATGCTGTTAGTATCATTTAGTACAATATTTTTAGTATTAATATGTAAGAAATTCAATGCTTCGTGAATTATCTTGGTACTTTGTCGCAAATCCAGCCTTGCTCCTTACCAAAGTCCCGTGCAAGACAACCCATATCTTGCATACTTAGGGAC
>JACJUY010014345.1:3357-17788 GCA_014220935.1 Platorchestia sp. MABIK | reverse complement strand
CTGAGGACCAAAATACTGGACCTCCTGATTCTTGGGCTAGTTATTCAAGAGTAGGAGGGTGATGGTAGTACGTACTTAATTTTTAGTTACTAATAAAAGTAAAATTATTTTATTAATTGATGATCTGTTTGACTCTACCGGATAAAATATCTTAGTCTATTCACCTTGAAAAGACGTCTGCTTTTCTTTAAGCATGCTAAGTGGGGTATTCCATTACTCAGGTAATCTTCGCTGACCAAATTATTAGAGGTATGCAGGTTAACATGGGTGATATTTAGCATAAATACTTGTTATAAGAGCTTGCTGAAGCATGTGCACAATTCAGATTAAATTTCGCAAAAAGTGTTGTACTCTTCTTCAGTGTGTTGATGTGCATCGGAAGTCTTTGAAAATGTGAGTAGTGAAACATCTATTGCTCAGTCGATTTGCCATCTTTTATTATAAGATGCTGCTTCCACTCGTAAGGTTTTGACCTAAATATGAACTGGTATAACAGTTGTGAGAATGAATATTTACCCGGTAATTGTTCATCTGTCGATTTGGCTATCCTACGTACTGTTTTCATTTTCTCAAACATGAGTTTCAATTCTTTTTCAAATTTTGAAAATACTGTATTTGGCAACATTGCATTATTGTTATTTGCGGTGTGCTCAAGTTTTAATTGAAAATAGACAAACTTGAGAATTTTAAGTAGAAGAAAGGACGTAAAATAGGCGATTTTATTAATGAAATTTTTGTGTCGGCTGTACCGTTGTAATGCAAAAAAAAATGAAAATCACGCCCCGAGTCTTAACTGTTACGCAAAATGCTACGTTTGTGAAGCGACACTAGACACCCACAAACATTTTGGCTATGATTACCTACTTACCTTACATCCTATATTGGCGTTACGCTGGCGACCCTCGTAGAAACGTTTTCGTAAAATTATTATTACTTTATATCGAGAAGGGATACTTTGTGCTTACCAAAATTGTTATTTGTGCATCCTGCCTTTCTCATGCCTCGGGGCATAAGATTGGCAGGTAATGGTTAAAGTTAGTCTATCCTATGTTTTGGGAACTGGTATCCTGAGAGGCATTCTGGCAGGTTACTTTTAGCTGTAGCTGAGTCTATTTACTTGTATTGATATACATCTATTTTTGTCTTTTTTTCTTCTTAACTTAGCTGCCATTTTTATGTGCCACGCATTTTGTGTGGGAACACAAAAAGTGCAATTCATATTCATAAAGGACCATTCTACAATTCTTATTAAATGGTCTTTTCATGAAGTATATNTCAAGTTTTAATTGAAAATAGATAAACTTGAGAATTCTAAGTAGAAAAAAGGACGTAAAATAGGCGAGTTTATTAATGAAACTTTTGTGTCGGCTGTACCGTTGTAATGCAAAAAAAATGAAAATCACGCCTCGAGTTTAACTGTTACGCAAAATGCTACGTTTGTGAAGCGACACTAGACACCCACAAACATTTTGGCTATGATTACCTACTTACCTTATATCCTATATTGGCGTTACGCTGACGACCCTCGTAGAAACGTTCCTGTTCCGTAAAATTATTATTACCTTATATCGAGAAGGGATACTTTGTGCTTACCAAAATTGTTATTTGTGCCTCCTGCTTTTCTCATGCCTCGGGGCATAAGATTGGCAGGCAATGGTTAAAGTTAATTTATCCTATGTTTTGGGAACTGGTATCCTGAGAGGCATTCTGGCAGGTTACTTTTAGCTGTAGCTGAGCCTATTTACTTGTATTGATATATATCTATTTTTCTTTTTTTCCTTTTTACCTTAGCTGCCATTTTTATGTGCCACGCATTTTGTGTGGGAACACAAATAGTGCATAGATTCCCCTTTTCTACAATTCATATTAAATGGTCCTTTCTCATCGCCCTCATGAGTTCATTTTTGTTGTGGCTGAGAAGCAATAATTAAAATAATAACCCGTTTTATCATGCCTTCTTTCCTGCCGGCGTGTGAGAACTGCCAACATGAAGTATATGTTTATTAGTATATTTTGTTTTTTGCAGAGCCCAGTGACGAAGATGTAGCTCCTAAAAAATTCAAAAGTTCTACGTGCAACGGGTTTGGTTTGTCCAACGGTGAGTTTGTGGGAAATTCGTCTCTCCCATTATTGGTCCTGTATATATGCAAATACATTCCCCTATATTATCCGTATAACTTTGGACCTAAGTTTGTAACATTTAGAAGACCCATTGAATAATAAAAGAAAATAGGTTGGAACTTTTAATTGATTCGTACGTCTCTATGTTTATTGTCTATACATTGGAAGCTTGTTCCATCCTTGACGATAGCTATTGTATGTTTCAAAATTTGAAGGTCTACCTGGCAAAAAATGTCTCTTCAGACTTTCGAAAGTTGCTTTTACAATGCTATGTAAAAAAAATCAAATTTTATACAATCAAGTTTTCTTGTTATTGGACATAAAATATGAAAAATCCTTCACGGTGAGAACGAGTTAAATAAGAATAACTGATCATTTTTCTTTCCAGGAGTGGCTGCTAGCGATTCTGCCGAATAACTTACTTCAGCAAGCAAGTGAAATTTTAAATAATAAATATATATTTCACTATATGATCTCTATTCATTAAAACCCACTATGTTATATCGAGCGCTGATGTGTTCATTTCTATCTCAACGTGATTACCAGACGAGCAAAATAATTAATCATTAAAAAATGAAATTAACGCTTACCTCAGCATATCAGAGTTGGCTGAAGGTGCGATCATCATTCAACCTCGGTCCTAGTATGGGCGTAGCGATGGTGAGCGTCTTTTTATCAGCCATTCTCATATATGCACTGACGTCTCGATTTAATGGTGGCCTGCTGAGACTGTGCCGACCCTCCTTACACGAAATCAAACCATCAGTCTTGCCTGAACCGAGGACTTAGCAGCCGGCGCAGTCTGTAACAGTGTACACGCTGAACACGGAAGGAGTAAGTACAACAAAATGCAAAAACCGCTATTGAAAAAATATACCTAGCCAGATAAGAGACTCGCTGGAAAATAGACATAAAATGCCTAGTGAGCAGTCGGTAAACGGAATAATGATTCCCTTTACGTTAACAATGATATATATCAGGCGCCTCAGTACGACAGTTGCAGTTTTCAACTGGTTTAAAATTAACTCAAAAACGTCCAAATTCATTGACGACGTCAGTAGCACATTGTGGCATTTACATTTTATCTTTTCCCAGCTAAGTCTCCAATGATGAAGGTAATATGAACGAAACTCCAAAATCTGTAACGGCATCTACGATGGGCACTGAGCGCTCTAGTTTAAATACGGAAAGGAATTTTACACTAGTGACAATTGTATTTATTTAACACGAGAACAATGCAACGAAAGCAACTTCCCGAAACAACAAAGAAAATTATAAATCTGATATCCGGACTGCTCGGGCGGGGTCGTGATGGCTAGATTAAATTAGATTATTAGTTAGTTTGAGCCTCTCTATCCGCCACAAAAGCGATCCAAAGAGAGGAAGAAGGAGAGCACCATTTAGTATGGAGCTAAGGGAACGCGGAATCTATGCATAAAGGGCATAGAAACGGTAAGTTGAGAAAGAAGTTCATGAAACAGATGGAGAAGAAAGTAGTAGGTGCTGAAAAACAGGACAGCAGTGGACCAAAAAAAATGGTCCTTAACACAATAAAATATTTTATTTCAACAAAAAAGAGGCCTACGTAACTCTCAGCTAGCGCCCTCACATTTTCCCCCTGGGAGTGCTAATTCCCACAGATACAATAGTTGTATCATCGTGAGGGGGCGCGAGGGTTTCGTTCATCACTTCGAGCAAGAAAAAAAAAACAATGATTTTATTTCAGTCCGGCGCCCGTAGTATTTCCACGGAAGCATGCGCAGATCTTCTGGAATAACATAGCTGAACAAAACAAACATCGGCATCTTAGGATGCTTTATTTCCAATCAAGCCTGATACATATGATCTTAAGCATTGGTTTTTCAAATGTCTTATAACTAACACTATATATAGGACACCATGACGGTTCCCCCGTGAAGCCGGTACCCATTTCCGACACCTGGGTTGAGTGGGGTATTGTGCTTGAGCTCTCCCTTAAACCCAACGGGGAAAATCGCCGCGCCAGTGCCGGGATACGAACCCGGGCCTCCAACATGCAAGGCCGATTCTTAACCACTGTACCAAAGCGAGCACAAATTTACCTTGACGACGAGTAGAAGAGGTTAGAGGAGTACTCACATGATTTTGGAGCTTGCACTTCCCTTGCTCAGTTCCTCCATTAGGCTGAGAAGCTGGAAAAAAATTTCCGATGCGATCAATAAAGCTGCAATTGAGTATGATGAAAACAACAGTCAGTTTTCTATGGCCGTAGAAACGTCTCGCTGGGAAATATGAAAAAATGTATATTGTGTAATAAAATATTTCAAGGTTAGTCATTTTTTAAAGCTACGAAAGTGAGGAAGATAAAGCGCGATTTAAGCTGCTTGTATACGATTGAACAACGCGCTCACCTCAAGCTAGTCTTTCAGTTAGTACCAGAATCGCTTGCGTGCGCGTAGTAACTTCTGTGAATAAGTCACCCTTGCTAAATGTATGCTTAATGCAGTAAGTTAACACGTGTCATATACAAAAACATACCAAACCTAGTAACGGCAAATAAATTTAGGCTGCAATCTGGCAAACCTTAAAGTGAAGACGACGTTAGGACACAACCATCAGGCCCATCTTTGGGAGGCCCATACAGCATGAAAAGAAACACTTCTAAGAGAAATATAATCACAGTTGGGCGGCATTTCAGTTGTAAAATAAATAATGATAACAGATTAGATTAATCGTTAGTTTTAGCCTCCCTACCCGCAGCAACAAATGCGATCCGAAGAGAGGAAGGGGGAAGGCGCCATTTAGTATGGAGTTGAAGAAACGCGGAATCTACGCAGAAAGGGCATAGAAACAGTAAGTTGTGAAAGAAGATTATGAAACAAGATCTAAGTTGAAGAAGAAAGTAGTAGGTGCTGAAAAACAGGACAGCAGTGAACCGAAAAAAAGTGGTCCTTGACATAACAAAAACATTTTATTTCAACAAAAAAGAAAGCCTACCTAACCCTCAGCTCGGGCCCTTAAATTGTCCCCCTGGGAGCGCTAATTCCCATAGATACAATAATTCTATCCCCCTGAGGGGGATACTAGTAACAAGCTGCTTTCAATCTTGAAAACATGGAGCAATTTAAAATCTAGGTGATAACAAATATTAAAATCAAGAAAAAATACTCAAAATATCTTGCTGTACATGGGAGGTGAAAATTACTTTCCGAGACAGCCGCCTATACGAATGCTTGAGGAGTCCGTTTACGACAATGCCCGAACAAACAAAACGTAGCGTAAGCAAGTAATAATACAATTAGACTGAAGAATAAGCATAGCGATCATACGATGTAATTTTCGTTACGATGAAACTTCGAAAGCGCAACAAAACAGAGAGAATGAAAGACGGAGTGATTTTACAACTTTCAGCTTTTTGCTTGTTTTCCATAGTTCCTGAGATGTAGCGAGAGGTGGTACTCGCGTGACCAGTGTGATACCACCTATAGTGTAGGGACAAAACGGCATATACCACCGTGGCATATCCCTTACGATATCAATGAAACTCTTTGACAACTTCAATACTCGGTTGTACATCAGGAAAAACTACTTAATTGACCAGAAATTCTTATAAACATCTCACGAATCCCTCATGAAATTCGGTCCAAATCTGCAAGGTGTATTTTGGGGTTTTTCTTAGGCGAATTGAGCTAGAGATGACTTTAAAACATCGTTATCTTATTCTTAAGTCGTTTTAAGTGAGAAACCGGAGAATTTCGAACATTTTTTTTAGGCGAAATTTTGTCAAAAAACGTTGGGGTCAAACCCTTACGATATTTTTTTACTTTTTCAGTCATTGTTTCCAAAACCAGTGAAACTCTTTGACAACTTCAATACTCGGTTGTACTTCAAGAAAAACTTCTTATTTGACCAGAAATTCTTGAAAATATCTCGTAGATCACTATACCCTTTCGATATTTTTGACTTTTTCATTCATGGTTTCCAAAATCAGTGAAACTCTTTGACAGCTTCAATACTCGTTTCTACATCGTGAAAAACTAGTTATTTGTCCAAAAATTTTATAAATATCTCATAAATCCCTTATGGAATTCGGTCCAAATCTTCAAGGCGAGTTTTGGGGATTTTCTTGGGCGAATTGAGCTGGGAATGACTTTAAAACATCGTTATCTTATTCTCAAGTCGTTTCTAGTGAGACACCAGAGAATTTCGAACAATTATACTAGGCAAAATTTTGTCAAAAAACGTATGGATACGTTTACGATATTTTTCGACTTTTTCAGTCATTGTTTCCAAGATCAATGAAACTCTTTGACAACTTCAATACTCAGTTGCACATCACGAAAAACTACTAATTTGACCAGAAATTCTTATAAACATCTCGTAACTCACTATAACCTTCCGATGTTTTTTGACTTATTCAGGCAGGGTTTCCAAAATCAATGTAACTCTTTGACAACTTCAATACTCGATTGTACATCGTGAAAAACTACTTATTTGGCCAAAAATTCTTATAAACATCTCATAAATCCCTTTTGAATTTGGGTCCAAATCTGCAAGGAGTATTTTGGGGTTTTTCTAAGGCGATTTGAGCTGGGGATGACTTCATGATTTTTCACTCCTGTGTTGGAACTGTAGGTCACTCTATTCAAAATTGGAAGAGATACAATGTACTATTACTGANTAAGGCAACCTTTGGCACCGCTGCACACATGCCTCCTCTCAAGGTGAGCCATTTGCTCTTCGTTGTTCTTGCTGACATTTTTTTCTCACGTTCACCGTCGTTAATCATATGTATTGTTTAAGATGAATATCCTTTTGAAACAGTTGTAAAATATTGGCAACAACTGATAAAAGTTTCGTGTTTAACAACGTTTATCTATACATGCTGTGATATTACACTCCTACAAAACTAGTATCTTTGTATTGAAGAAAGTTATTAAGTTTCACATTTTCTTGTTACATATGTGTAAAATGAGCTATTTAAATTAGTGAGGGTGTTAAAAATGCAACACTCTGCTACTTGGTTGCATAAATTCATCCTCAGGATTCACAAAGGTTTTTAAATTTGCTTTTCTACAAGAAATAGTTTTTATACATCGTTGTCTCACAGTGATCAACACGTTTCATTTTAACTTGTTGAAAATAGATAATTAGTATGCAAAGTAACAGAAGTGGGCAGTTTGCTCCGTTCAGCTTCTATATATTTTATTGATAGTAAAGTTGTGTGATTGAAAGTAAAGTTCAAATTAAAAAAATAACTCCAATTCATATATTTACACTAAAATGTAAACATTCAGAAATTAAGTTTCAGTCAATTTAAAATTTAATAGTAGTCATTGCAATTTCTTTTTGATTTAATATTGCATCATTAGTCTATTATGTACCACTCAGAGACCAAAAGCATTTGAACTTTCCATGGACAGATGCGGTCAGCCAGCAAACACCAAGACGCGTCAGGAGATGGTGCCTCGACCGAAACTTTGCCCATGGAGAGCATCATGACCGCCATGAACATCACGCACAGCGCCAGCGGTGCGGAAGACTCAGCTGCGCTTCTCAATAGGAAGAGTCAAGCTCAACTGCTGCTGCAGGTTTGCATGAGATCACACACTGATTGCATAACTTACGCATGTTGTTGGTCAAAGTAGTCATTCCTGTACTCTTCCTTGTCCTATTGCAAAAGCCGAGAGCTACGTTTCAGCTCTTTTTTGGGCAAGTAGCTATGAGCTATTTATTTTTGATGCGCTGATTGCAAAAAAAAAAAGAGTTCTTTCACTGATAAAATTTTTTAATTGGCTGAGGGTATCTTGACTTTGTAGCATGTTTTTAGAAATAATAAGAAGTGTGGGATTGGTAAGAAGTGTGGGATTGCAAATGGGATTGGTAATATTTTCCTGTCACAAAATTTTTTCTTACCATATAGTTTTTTCATTATAGGAGTATATTTCGTAGCATTGATACAGATACTGTCGTTTTCAAAATATTCTCATTTGAATGTCTAAATGTTTGCATTTTCAGATAATATGTACCTAAATTACTATGCTGTGACTCTAAAAACGATGACTGACGTACACGGTTTAGCACCAAATGTGATTTCATCTTTGAATACCCAGGGTCTGAACAGTGGCGACAGTCAGCTGCTGCATCGTGTGCTGGGTAACAGCAATCGAGACGTTATCTGTCGCACAGTTGCCTGTCTGCCCGTCGCGGCCATTAGACCTTTGCTTGCTGAGATGCACGGCTTCCTCAACACTCACTGGCACAAGTTAGTTACCTCAATTTCTGTTTCAACAGCCATGTGGCTCATGATTATCTTTATACAGTATGTCGCTGTGAATGTTAATCTCCCCACTATAATAATTTACTTAATTTATATATCTCCTGTTTGTAGCATTGCTGCTAATTCACATCTATTTGAATAGGTTATATAATATAATTATAATAGATGCCATTGAAATAATATTAAAACCTAGCATCCGCTCACTTTTGTTTACGGGCCAAATAATATTGCGGTAATGAAATTTGAATCTACTGTTTAAGAAAATGTAACTTATCGCAAGGAATAAGATAGGGCAAATTTTTCAAAAATTTCTAGGCTAATAATAAATAATAATACACAGTTGTTGCTCGCTTGCTTGGTTGGTTGGTCCGTCCATCTCTCTCTCACGTTCTGGAAGGTACTCAGTGATCGTATCTGATTCGAGTTTTACCAGTGCACAAGTGCAAGAATATTTTAATTGCGTGGACCATTTGAATGGATATATTTGCTTGTCATCCACATCTGGAAGATTTACTCAAGGAAAATGACGAATCCTGTCGTTTTTTATGGGCCGTGTACACTAGTAATCTAGGATACTTGAGAATTCACTTACCTTGAGAAGTAAAGATGAATTCGAGTCTAATCTGTCACGCATATCCCTGAAATATTGGGCATTGCGTTAAGTACTCTTTTCACATCAGAAACTCGTATCGAGTTAATCGTTTGACTTAACACGGTATTCTCTTTCTTTGTTTACTGAAACTATATCCGCCGAACTAATTTCAATTTCTTTCGTACTCGTTTTATTCTAAAACGTATTATTACCAAGTTGCTATTTAAACATCGGATTTGTTGCTCAACTTATTTCAAAACCCACCAGTGCTGTAATTATTTCTGTCTTCAGCTTTTAACTTAGCGTTTCATTAATTGTCGCAAGAAGAGCATTAAAATTAGCACTCACGAATGAATAATAATGAAACTAAGCATGAAAAGTTTTGCTTTCTCAGGAAATACAATTATAGTACCCATGGGAATAAGCGCTTCCAGAGGGACAGTGTGAGGTCGTGAGCTAAGAGTTAGGTAGGCCTTCTTTTTGTTGAAATGAGATGTGTTTTCTTCTTTGTTAAGGATCATTTTCTTCGGTTCATTACTGTCTTGTTTATCAGCACCTTTACCTTTGTTCTTGAACTTTTGTTTGGTTTCATAGCCTTCCTTCTGAACTGTTTCTAAGCGCAGGGGATCTTGTGTGGGAACACACTTTGTGCTTCGGTTCTGCGTTCCTTTAACTCGATACTAAATGATGAACTCTCTTCTCTTGGGAACGCCTTTGTTGTTGTTAGGGAGGCTTAAACTAACTCATCTAATAATAACTAATGAAAAATCTTGATATTGATCTTCTGAGAAAGAGGCTTTTTATTAAAAATAAAGGTCGCCCATGTTAAGATGAACATTAGTTTCTTCTAACATGAAAATATTTTACGATGTATATCAAGATTTATTAGTTTCTTTAGTTTATCAGGAAAAAAAAAGAAAATTTCAAGGTTTTTTAGCAATTGCATGTATCTTTATCATTTGCAGAAACGTATCTTACACACTGTGGCTGAAAGAGATCATCGCTCAACACGTGGCGTACATCAGGTCCTTGCCAAAAAGCGATGACATATTCAAACCCTTCAAGCAGTACTGTGCAGCGCAGAGAGTTCATGAGCTCAGCACCCTCCAAGTGAGTAACCACTTATTTTTTTTGAAGCTATAACACTTACTACTACTCCGTTATTGTCAGTAATTGATGAAAAGTAGCTGTAGGCTTCACTGATATAAAATGTTCCTTACAAAAACCCGTTTTTTTAACTTAATATGCATCAAAAGTTGGAAAATATGGGGAAACATATTCATGGAAATATGTTGTGAGTTCTCTGAAATGTTCCGATGTATGAAATTGCCCTAGCTCTGGGTCTTTACCGCAAGAGCCTGCTAATCTATATATTAATACGCTTAAAACTAAGTTCGTGGGTAACGCTCTACATCCAATAGGCTGGATAGGATAGGTAGGTTAGATTAGGTTGGGTTAGTTTACATGCATTGATACGTTTGACATTTTATCATGATAGGATAGGTTAAATTAGGTTAGGTTAGGATAATTATTATTTTTGATCATGTTTTTAATATTTTTTATATATTTTACAATTTTTTTATCTATTTTTATTTGTTAATTTTTCTTAATTTGTTGAGTTTTTTAATTCGGTAATTTATTTTCATATGTTGACTTTATTGATTTCAATTTGTTCATTTTTTCCTTTTTTCAATTTTTTTCATTTAATATTTTTTTTCAATTTTTTCTTTTTTAATTTTAATTTTTCTTTGTATTTCAATTTTTTCAATTCTTTCATTTTTTTCATATTTTCCAATTTTTTCAAATTTTTCATTTTCTCCAATTTTTTCTTTTTTTCCAAGTTTTTCATTTCTTCCAATTCAATCATTTTTACAAATTTGTTCATTTCTTTTAAATTTTTCAATTTTTTTCAATTTTTTATTTGTCTCAAATTTTTTCATTTGTCAAATTTTTTCGTTATTTTCCAATTTTTTCAATTTTTCCATTTATTCCAATTTGTTGGTTTTTTCAATTTATTTCATTTTTTTCAAAATTTTCAATTTTTTTCAATGTCATTTTTTCCAATTTTTTCATTTTTCTCCAATTTTTTCATTTATTCCAATTTTTGCATTTATTCCAATTTTTGCATTTTTCAGATTGTTTCATTTTTAACTTTTTCCATTTATGTTTTATTTAATTATTTTTATAGTATGTTTATTTGTGATTTTTTTTAATTCATTTCTTCAATTTTTTTATTTTTCTAATATTTTTATTTGTGAATTTTTTATTTATTTATCTTTTTTAATTTATTTTTTATTTCTATTTCATTTTTCTTTCATTTTTTTAAAACTTAACATTGCATACAAATTTGATTTTAAATTACAGTAATTACTTCAGGAAACTTTCCATATCAAACAATGCCAATAAAATACATTTCCTTCATACTTTCATTAACTTCAAATGCTTGGAAGTGAGTTAATTATTGAAACCGTGTAATCCACACGGGTTTCTGCTCATATTTATGAAAGGGCCGTGATTCGCGGTATCGTTTCTACGAAGATACTATATATACGGTAGCAAGCAGAATGGATAGGATAGGTTGGTATATGTTAGGTTAGCATGGGTTAGGTTAGAATATGTTATGTTAGAATCTCTTGGGTCATGTCTTCCGAATTTTTTCACGGGTCCACCTAGCTTAACAATGACATAAACAAACAAACATAGGCATCTACAGATGCTTTATTTCCAATTCAAGCCTGATACATATCACTTTGTACATTGGTTTTTCAAAGGCCTTATAACTAACACAAGGTCGCCATGACGCTTTCCCCCGGTCGGGACCGGTACCCATTTCAGACACCTGGGTAGAGTGGGGTATTGTGCTTAGAATTTTTTCTCTTATACCCAACGGAGAAAATCGCCACCAGAGCCCCGACTCGAACCCACGTTTCTCGCACGGAGTCGGGTCCGAAAGCCACACGGCTATGACGAGACATTGGTTAAATTGAGTTAGGATAGGTAGGGTTAGGATAGGTTAGGTTAGGATAGGATAGGTAAGGTTAGGATAGTTAGCTTGGGTTAGGTAATGTTGACGACATTTATTCACGGGTAAACGGTTTTTTATGTTTGATAAATTCTCAGGAAAGCTTCCATTAGCAAAGAATAGGTTAGTGTATACATGTTGGGAAAGGTTAAGTTAGAATTTTTGTCCGAATTTTTACCAAATTTTTTTCACGAGTCCACCTAGCTTAGCCATGACATTGGTTGAAGTTCGGTTAGGATAGGTTAAAATATGTTAGGTTAGGATAGGTTAAAATATGTTAGGTTAGGATCGGTCAAAGATGTGTCAGGTTAGGATAGGTTAAAGATATGTTAGGTTTTGATAGGTTAGGTAATGATGACTGAATTTTTTCACGGGACACGGTTATTTACTTTTAACATATTATGGGGTTGGGTTCGGTTAGGATATGTTAGGTTTGGGTAGCATATGTTAAATAATGTTGACGGAATTTCTTCGCGGGTCCACGGTTTTTGTGTTTGACATATTATCAGGATCGGTTTGGTTAGGTGATGATGTTAGGTTAGGATAGGCTAGGTTAGCAAAAGTTCAGTAATGTTGATAGAATTTTTTCACGGGTCCATGTTTTTTTGTTTAACATTATCAGGTTAGGTTAGAATATGTCATGTTAGAATTGGTGAGGTAACGTTGAATGTTGGCCGAATTTTATCACGGGTCCACCTAGCTGATGACATTGGTTTTAAGTAAGGGTAATATATGTTAGTTTAGGATACGTTAAGATAGGTTAGGAGATTTTGACGGAATTTTTATCATGGGTTCACGGTTTTTAATGCTTGACATATTTTCAGGAACAGTTTGGATAGGATACGTTAGAATATGTTTGGATGGGTTTGGTTAGAATAGGTTAGGTTGGAATTGGTAAGCCAATGATGGCCGGGTCCACCTGACTGTGGAATTGTCCGTGGAATATCCACGGGTCCTACTAGTTTATATTACTTTGAGTTGAAGAACTGTTTTCTACAAAGGTATTTTTTAACGGGAAANCCTCCGAATAAGAACTCAGTTGTATCGTATTCTTTCATACATTCCGTTCCCCGGGAAACTCATTCGACACATTGAGAGTATTTTTAACACGTTGGTCGCGATTCACGGAGAAAATCCTCACAATGCGGCCGACAGACCATTAGTCACAAATTTAATTTTTAAAATACTCAAAGCTAAATGCAGTTGAAGCTTGGTGGAGGCAGATGGGCTATTTTCAAAATTGCTTCCGTATACAATTACAATTTACTTTAAATTTTAGTTGAAGTTAAGTTAAACTTCAGGTTAACTCATCGCGGTCAACGTGCTAAGTGTGCTTATGAAAAGTTGTTTATTTTGAGAAAAATATGTTGTAGATCACAATAAAATAATCGAATTAATAGTAACCTATTCCCCTTAGGGGGATACAACTATTGTATCTATGGGAATTAGCACTCCCAGGGGAAAAATGTAAGGGCCCGAGCTAAGAGTTTTTTTGTTGAAATAAAATATATTTGTTATGTTAAGGACTATAATTTTTTCGGTTCAATGCTGTCCTGTTTTTCAGCACCTACGTCTTTCTTCTTCGACTTTGATCATGTTTCATAATCTTTCTTCTCAAGCTATTGTTTCTATGCCCTTTCTGCAAAGATTCCGCGTTCCATGCTATATGGTGCCTTCCTCTTTCCTCTCTTCGATATGCTGTTTGTAGTGGTTAGGGAGGCTTAAACTAACATAAAATAATATTAACCTATTACATCCGCATGAACACCATTTTTCAAATTAAATAAGTATCGCTCTGAATTTTTTAGATAAATTTCAAATAACGAACTCCTCGGGAGGAGACAATTATTTTATCTATGATGTCGGAAGGTAAGTAGTTTATTTTTTTTGTTGAATGGCATAGGTTCTTTTTGTTGAAAGGATTTTTTTTTTGGTTCACTGCAGTCTTGTTTTTCAGCACGTAATACTTTCTTCTTCAAATTTTATTTTGTTCCATGAACTTCTTTATTAACATACTATATCTATGAACTCGCAGTCTTGTGTGGGAACACACAATGTGCATAGATTTCGCGTTCCCGTAACTTCATAGTAAATTGTACATTCGTCCTTCCTCTCTTCGTAAACGACTGTTTAATGGTTAGGAAGGCTTAAACTAACTGTTAATCTGACCTAGACTTTCAAATCACGAATCTAGGATTAAGCGCAGAATTTTGATGACTGTATTTTTACAATAATTTCAGCTTCAGACGCGTCTTCAAAGAATCCAGTCCACTATTGAAGCCTCAAAGTCCATGGAATCTTCTGTGAAGGTCTTCCAACCCCTTATCGTCGTCCGTGAAGGTGAGTGAAGTGCTGAATTAAATTTATAAAGTTGAATTCAAGATATAGTTTCAGAAGCCACTCATACGTAATTTATGAGATTATTTAGCCTATGCTA
>JACJUY010014344.1:0-17790 GCA_014220935.1 Platorchestia sp. MABIK | reverse complement strand
TTATATATGCTCCAAATAGCATACAAACGTACATACAATAGAAATAAAAACACGTAACGAATGGGATGCTAGTAACTTAGAAAAATTCTGCAGGACATGAATGAATAATGATTTGAATACAAAGAACATAAAATAGATAGTAAAAAATTGTACGATCTAACAAGAATGGAGTGCAAGATTAGATAAGATGTTTATTTCAAGCCTCCCTAACCAAAAACAAGCATTCCGAAGAGAGGAAGGAAGAAGGCATCATTTAGTATGAGATTAGGGAACGCGGAATCAATGCAGAAGGGGCATGGAAACCGTAAGTTGAGAAAGAAGTTTATGAAACACAATAAAAGTTCAAGAAGAAAGTAGTAGGTGCTGAAAGGACAGGACAGCAGCGAACCGAGACAAATGTGTTCCTTAACATAACGAAAAAAGGCAAAAAGGCTTACCTAACACTCAGCTCGGGCCCTCACACATTTTCCTCCCTCAGAGTGCTAATTCCCATAGATAAAATGAAGTGCACAAAAAAGAATAAATAGTACTGGTGGGATATAAACTCTATAAAATAAGGAATAACAGCAAAAGTTCTATGGAAAAAAACATTTGATATTTTATTGATGTTTGAGAGAGAAACAACTGAATCAAGATATGCTACAAAAAAAATCAGCGTTATGTATGGAGCTTTAAGTTTAAAATACAGTAAAATGGAAAGGACTAGATGAAAGAAGAATGTTTCGAACAATAACAACCTGACCTACAAAATGTCCACCAAAACAATAGGAAGCCAAAAAAGCGACGTGAACAAGAGCGAGAGGGCGGCCAGACCTGACGTTAGTGAAGCCTGCACCGATGAGCGCGAGCTGGGCCGTGCGGGCGCGCACGCCGGAGCGGCACATGGTGGCGATGGCGGCGTCTGCCCCCGGCTTGTGCACGCCCATGCGCACCTCGAAGTCCTCCTTCGGCAGCAGCATCGCCAGTCCCAGCATCGCCACTGACGCACGCACCACAACATCATCATGGAGCTAGCACAGACTCTCTCACGGTTGTGTCTACAGGCAGGTGCTGAAATTTGCTTCAGTGCCACTGCTTTGCAGCTCTATTTTAATCCTATCAATCAATATGATTTTTTTAAAATTCCTATCATATGATAACAGGATGTTCTCTAGAAATTCACCGGTAGTTGTAAGCTTTATTTCAGTCCAATTTGGAATAAATAACCTCTTTTAATTAATTTCAAGTTCATGAATAGAAGGGCTTAGTTTTATTGCAAGCTTCTTCGAACAAGAGCTACCAATTTCAAATTTTAATGGTAAGCACAGAATATGCATAAGGAACAAACAAATGCTCGCATTAGAAACTTCCAAACGACCCAAGAAATACCATTGGTGCCCAAGAAATACCATTGACTGTTGGTGCACTTCTAAAGAAATAGACCGACGCTCACACCCACGACAAATGCAGTTCTGGTGGTTCACTGTAGTACACATATACATATCGATATAAGCTATATATATATATAGCTCAGATGTAATAAAAACCACAGCAGATCTACCTGTTGCATTGAGTTGATGCTCAAGAGATACGTTTGTATCCTACTGAAGTCACAACTCAAGCCAAATTAGTAAACAATACTCAAACGTTCTGTCAACTTCTGTTTGGAATTTTACTTGTACCATTGCAAACAACTGCCAAAATTCACTTTAATTGCAGATTAACTCATAAGAATACTGAACCCTAAGGAAACTAATAAAATAATCACACAAGAACAAACTTTTTTGAGTTCAGTTAGATAAGTCTATACAAAATTTATATATTACCCTGACTTCCAAAAATTTTCATGAGAAAATTATTATTTTTTAGTTCCTAACTTGGAAAAAACAAAGCTTCCTTCAAGCAAAAAAAAAAGAATTGAACACTTAGACCATGACATGAGAGACGCCAGTGGCGACAGATATGATTTTCCTGACGGTGCTCAACAACCAGCAGGAACGAACTCAATTCATATAAATACTCAACCAAAACTAAATGTTTGTACAATCCAGTCAATGTTTGCCATTTTCAAAATTGCCTACAACAATTAACTTTGTGTTTGAGTTGAACATCGAATTTCAGTTCAATCCACAGTGGTCAAAGTATTAAGAAAATACTGTTGGAGACATAATTTCTTCTCTCAGGTGGGATAATCAAAGGAACATTGCTAGAAAGTTCACTTGAGTAGTCTCACATGCCCATTTTATTAGAAGGATGCACGCCTGCTCACAAAAAGAGCTCCACAATCTAGAGAAGCAAGGCAGGAAATAAATGAGACACTCACAGGAAATATTGATGGCACCAGGGACTGCACCAAGCTCCTCCAGCTCACTGGGGGACCTCACATCAATGAGGGTGATGTCTTGTTCAGCAAGTCTCTTCTGCAGCTCTACAAAGCCAACATCTGCAAAAAGAATCACAACATGAGTATTCAAAATTTGCTGATTACAAACTTTGCAAATTATGTACCTGAAAAGGCAAAACAATAAAGCAACATAACAAGCTAGATGCAGTGTAATCTGAGTAGTCTCCCAGCCAGAGAAGCAAAATATATTTATCTACATGTTCACAGGTACACAGGTCAATAAACCATTTATCCAAAAGAAAACTCTTGAATTTTGCCATAACAGTAACAAATGCTTTATCCAAAATATGCACCACCATTAGGTATACAGTTTTCTCATCTGTCCTTCAAATTGAGGATGCCCTATCAGAAAAGTCATTCACATTTGAGATGATAGAGTTGTAAGTAATTTTTATAATCTTTGTATTTGTAGAACTATTGCTTGCAAAGTTTACATATGACAAGTGGAGCAAGAGTTTTCACTTTTGTGCAAAAATGGTTTCTCTGACTTATTTTGCTAACTGCGTGTGAAGAAATGAGGCAATGGCTTGCTGCAAAACCCTCACATCTCTTGTAGCCTACCTGGACACTATTCTATCAATGCATGCTTCAAATGGTTGTCATGGGCACAAGTGGTATTCTAGGTTTTACCATTTTTCAGAAGCCCATAATAAGTTACACCCTCCTCATCTTACCAAATGCACAGCATTGTGCATAAAGTGCTTACTAGATGTAGCTTTATTTCTTCCTCTCTTTAAAAACACTCAAACGTGTCTACTTCCAGTACCATGCAGGAAGGAAAGAAAAAAATAACTGGCACACCTGGTATAATTTGATGTTAATGTTTTTCAGGCACAAGTATGTACAAAATATCAACTAATTACAGTAACTTTTAGAATGATTTTGGTGCAAGTAATTATTACTATTTTGTGTTGGAGTTTAGATCTATGATTTTCTAGATCTTCATTATGGAAATTGAAGGACATTTAAATGGTATAATCAAACATTTCTACATAGAGACATCAGGAACAACTAACTCAAAGATTATCTCATGCAAATAAAAAACTACCGACAATATCTGTAGTTTTTATACAATTTCTCCTATAAAACATTTCCCACAAGATAGAGGACATGTGCTAAAACTTTAATTGCTAATAAAATTTAATATACAGGTAACAGGATAAAACAACAACAGGATAAGAAATACTGATAATAACAATAGGTAAAAGAAAAAAAAAAAGATAAAGAAAAAAAAAACAGGAATATAAAGGAAAAAATTTTTTACCTTTAAGCAATGATGGATAAGGTGGGGGCTCAGAGAAGTGTCTCACTGCAATGGGGATGGTACTTCTCAAAAGAGGAGTCCATTTCAGGACTGAGAATGCAGCTACGGTCATTCTTTCTGTAGAATTACTGGCAAGCAATGGGTTATATGACTCAAAATAAATAATGTCATTATAAAATAAATTTTTGTATATAGCTTGTATTGAGTCAGAGGAAACTCTCAAATTATATGATTTAAGAGATGTAAAATAGTTTGCTGTTTAATTAAACTCATTTAATTGCTCAAGGTTTACCTTTTTATTTGTGCTTAGTTAAGTAAGGCAAAGGTCATGTTCATATGGTACCACAACAGTGGATCTCTCAACTACTACAGCATGCTAAGCAAGCAAAAAAGGGTGATGTGAGCATTAGATTAAATTAAAAAAATATAGGCTTTTCTATCTTCAACTAAGTTGTTTTTAAAACAGCAAAACGGAAAGCATCATTTAGTATGGAATTCATGAAACAAAGAATCAACAGATTAGGCAAGTCCTCTTAGACATGTCAAAGCTTCATTTCCATTGCAAAGATGTTTTCAGAATGGAAAGAGAAGTAACCATTTAGTTTGAAATAAGGACAATGTGGAATCTCTACTTGATGAGTAGTTGAGTAATTACTTTTGTGGCAAGAGTAAGTACTCATATCTGGGTAAATACAAATATCTGAAGCTGAATCACATCTTTTTAGGGGATCTGGTGAATTATGAAACTTCATTCAAAAACTCACCACCTATTTTGAGACCAATACAATTTTTTATTCCTAAGAACAGCAAGTCATGTTTGGTTCAGTACATTTGCACAGGACAAGGTTTAATGATCTATGAGTCAAGTTAGAGGAAAAACGCTTCAATTATGAACTTGCAAAAGTAGGTAAAATAATTTCATAATAGAAAATCAGAGATCCGCAACTAAAACTCTCTTGGCCTGAGCTCCTAATCAGCTTATACAATTTGGCAGTATATTTCCTTATCTTGGTTATGATTGATATTGGAAATTCTTCGTGGGAAGTACTGTAATTGGATCCTAGGGCTGTTCGGTTTGTGTGCGGGGGCCAGACCTACGCTGGAGGTAATCTTAAAACATAGCTATGCACCCAAAAAACCAACACACATTTAAACTTGAGCCTCCAAACACTTTCAAGTTGTAGAACGGGGGACTTCATTGTGTCGCTGCTATTGCATAACACGGAAATCGGAAAATCATTCCCATCATATTTACTAAACGTCATGGCAAAAAGAGTTAATAAAGGAAAACTATGTGTTTCAGCTACTTGAATTAATACTCTTTTACTGCTTTAAATTATTTTTAAGTTGTCAGTCATCTCTTTGTGTATACAATGTCCAACAGATGATATTTTGACTGTTTCTCTCAATAATAAAATTAGCCCCCGACACGACACTACTCTATAGTACGCCTCCTAAGGTTTGTTGATCAATTACGGACCTTTATATAAAAAGTTGAAAATCCAATGCGTTATACATCTCATGAATCAACTTTTTCGTGAATAAACGGTTTTTCATTCTTTTTATTTTCTTTATTTAAATAGAGATTTTGCACTGCTTAAGTGGGCTTAGCACATATTTGTCTATGATAAATGTATAAATAAATATATAAATTAAAACTAAATCAATCAATGAGATGAGTACATAAATAATTGAAAAACTAAAAAACGTTAATTGGTTTGCACAGTAAGTTTTAAAAAGAACTTAAAAAATATTCTTACCCGATGAATAAAAATTTTTTTTTTTGATGGAAAACATGGATAATTTAAGAGATAGATAAGTAAATGAACAAATTTTTAAATAGGTATATGGTTTTTGGTGTTTCTTTCAATATTTTTCTAACCACTTATCCGGTTTTTAAATTACCTACCATGATTTTTGTTTCAATTAAGCACCTTTGTGTTAATAATTCTCGACAAACCAGTGTTTACTTTATGAATATTATGATGCATCAGCTTAATTAAAAATAAAGTTTTTTTCCTATGCTGAAAGTCTTCCAAATCGACGATAAGAGAACCGATGTAAAGGAAGCTGACAAATTCAACTTAGATCAAAAAGCTCACATCGAAAAATAAGCGCCAAGTTTTCTCACAGAAATCAATGGCGTCAAGCTGGCAAAAAGTAATCGTTATCTTATACTTATGCTTTCCAAGTAAAATGGAAAGCTGAGAATGTTATGTTGTAAATGCTGACTGTCACACCTCAATAACATCAATATTTTGTATGTTTAATGCTCACTTGACAGTTTAATGATATATGTCGCTTCTTGCGTGTAAGATTTGACTGAAAACCGATATTCTCTGCTTCATGAATGAATTCAATTTTAGAAATATTCAATTCATCAAATGAATATTTGCAAAATAGCGCGTTCCACTCGGATTCAGAATATAACTCTTGTAAAATATTTTACTGAAACAACTGCATGCCTCTTTCTATCTCCGCCATGGCCCTGCTGCAGATGTCCGCGATGAACATCAAAGGGAATGAAAAACAATCATAAGATTTACATTTATTCAACGTTATGCAATGTTATCCCACTCAGCATTGGGCTCATCGCGTATGTTTTGGAAAACCTATGTCAGTTTTACACTTTACGGTCCAACCTTTGCCTAGGAACACGGCTCATAACTTTAGTTTCATCGTTCTTTAGGCATATAAAAAAAATTAACAAAATCATGTAATGCTTTGAAGACAAGGCGAGATAATTTCAAGATAATCAGTTGCAGCAAAATAATGACCAACTGATTTTTTTGTAAATAAACACCTTCAGCTATTTAATTTATATCTTTGAAAATTTTTAGTGATGATCAAAAAAGAGCCGTTTGGTTTACATTATATGTTCAAATAAAAAAAGCGGTAAAGACATAAAGGCATGTCCTCATTCCTAATAGTAAGAAATGTGAAAATATTGGGCTTCATATAATTCAATGAGGAAGACAAATTAACAACTCAGAATGAAAATCCTACGGACATTGAAAAGATTTTAAGGATGTAATTATAAATAGACATATAACCTACAAATAAATTCATGCCACAAGACGGCAGCCTGTAGGCAAATTTGTGAAGCAATTGTGTTGGAAACAAAATAAGAAATTTCCTAGCTCCTGATATCCATTTGTCAATATCGCAAGCCAACATTAAGAGCTTCTTTTGATATTTGCGTTAATCAAGAGGATCTGACGAATCGAACACCGCATGACATTGCCAACAGGGGGTGCTCTCATCACTACATTCCTGGATATTTTGATATTTGCGTTAATCAAGAGGATCTGACGAATCGAACACCGCATGACATTGCCAGCAGGGGGTGCTCTCATGACTCCATGCCTGGATATTTTGATATTTGCGTTAATCAAGAGGATCTGACGAATCGAACACCGCATGACATTGCCAGCAGGGGGTGCTCTCATGACTACATGCCTGGAAATAAAGAGTGAGCAGAAGGCACTAACATGTGGAAAAAAAGCATAACACACGAAACATCAAAGCACTATTTCCAATAAAAAATTTGAACGAGAAACTTTGTTCTTCTCACTGCTTAAATGGCACACTAACTGGAAAACAGAAAGTGAACTAAGGTAAAAACAAAATCTTACTTTAGAAATAGATCCCATAACACGTCTCAGCGTCACCCTAGGATTGACGCACGCGGCTCAACTGCCACTGGAGATCGCCTTGCCTGGGAGTGATGGCTCTTAGGACTGGCAACATCGCACGTTCCTCAGAACTGCTGGGGAACTCTACCGTTAGCATAGTATTTAGGAGACGACTATGAGCAAATGGACGAGCCTCCACATCGCCTTTTTCTGACAAGCCAAGACCGGTGGAATAAAATGAATCCGCCACAATAGAAGAATGCATTAAATTATTACCATGAGTAACAGGAGAAGCTCATTGGATAAGAGAATGTAGCTCAAAATACGTAATTGATGATTGCCATGCCATCAACATTAAACAGGCGCCCAGTTCAGTATTTTATGAGCGTGTATTGAGTATTTACAGAAATGCACGATTATGTCAATAGTTTAGCTATTTTTGTAAATCAGAAGGAAGATTTCAAGCAAGCCTCCGACAGCCATAAAACGATAAATGGGCGACACTGACTGAACATGAAGACAAAATGCACATAAGTCGGATGGAGGCTTCTATTATTACGGAACATTCGATGGTAACACTCGGGCGTTAGACTATGCTACGCATATATCGTAGGTGTGTACAAAAACACGCAGAAAGTATGAGTTTAAGCGGTATATTTCCCTTGAGATACATTACAGATGAGAGCACAGACGCAAACATTCCATTCGTCCACTACAGGAGCGTGTGCTTAACTCCTGGAGTTGCGTTGAACGTTTCTCGCTGTGATGTTCAGTAGCACAGGACTGCTGCACCAAGATAAAATCTAGCGTCGGCGTGGTTAAGTTCAAGATCTTGCCATAGTGGATCACTGCCATTTGTCTTCGAAGCAAACATCACGAAACGCCATCCAGTCTAACTTGACCACAACTTCTGGGCCACCGAGCGACTACGGCCAAAAGCGTGCAACTGAGGTAGTACAAGCAATCAAGTCTATACACACAAACATCAGGACGGATATAATTTATGAATTACCTTTCTTGAATTTACCATGACAGTGATATTTTATAAAATGTAATTCATCAATGACTCAACATCAAGCGGTAGGTACGTCCTAGCAAGAATTTCAGAAAGGAATCTATCCTAACGTTGGTGTGGGGTGATCTGGATAATGCCACGCTATAGCGCAATGTAAATAAAATCCTCTATTTTTAGTATGATACGTGAATTCTTCACTACTCTAAGCGACTCACTCATATGACGCGTAATTTTACTGTTGGTTGTTCTATTTTATATTGATATTCCATGGTTAGAATGTTTTACCTTTAGTGCAGTCTGGCAGAAGAATGATCTCCAATTGGCCTGCTCCGAACAAAAGCTCGCATGCAAGCGGTGCTGGTCTACTCACTAGACAGAGGCGAGTAGAGGACAATGTTGAATAAATCAATCGATGTCACAACTTGACATCACTTCGCACAGTCTGAGTGATATTTAATCGCATATCTTTAAATACTATTGCATTTCCGAGAGGGAGGAATACAACGCAGGTGATCGGGTGAACTGACATCTTCCATGTCTTGCTCATGTACTTGCAGAACAGCATTTCTAAGTCGTCATACAATTGAGTTGAGCTCAACAGTGTCTTTGAAGTAACAAAATGCGTATTCTATTGCTGACGGAGGGATGGACAACAGAACTCGGGCGGTGAGAGATGGGATGAGTTTCGTACTATAACTAAAATGAAAATTTGGACTTGACTTGGTATAACATTTGTGACATTGACCGAACGAAGAGTCATAAGTTCCCGCATGAATTTTAATTGCGACAAATATTAGGGATATCAAAGAGAAACGTTGAATCAGACAGCGTTGAATGGCACACCCAAGGTCTAACGAGAATTGGAGTATTTCACACGCAGGCTGCAGTCGACGTTTTCTAACATTAGCAATATCAAAAGTGGACACTAAGGTACGTAGTCTAACACGACATTCCTTACTAAGTCAATGGACGCTCTTAGATTATTATAGTACAGGTAGACCGTTATCCTACGACTTTAACTAAACATTTTTGGAAGCCAAGAGTTACAATAGAGACGAATAATAAAAGCTATTTCTCAGTAAAATTATTTAGAGTATCAATTTTATTAATAAATAATAATTCTACCAAGAAGGTTGAGAGAACGGCATATTCAACATATAAAGCAGCTATAGATAGTACTGAAAACTTATTTGTGACAAAATAGCCCGATAGCTTATGTATTATACAGAAGTTACAAATACCTTTACAATATGTACAGAGGCGATATAAAAACAAGCCTATGTTTCCGTTTAAGGTATGAGAACTCTTCTCTTCTAGGTGTTCTCGCCAGAACATTCATGTGTTTCTAGATAACATCGGAAAACACTCAAAATACAAGGTTAATATACACAGAACACATCTAGCACGGTGAGAGGAAGCAGCACGAGAGCAGCGAAGACTTAGCATATTTACACAAGTCTGGGAGTAGTTCATCATTTTTCATCTGTTTTGACACAACAAAACAGCCCCGACAGGCCCTTCCTACATACAAGTTGGTCGTCGGCACAGGTACTGACTATGAGTGGGAACATATTTTCAGTGTATATTAATACCTGCAGTTTTGTGTTTATAATTTTCCTACTGACATGGCAGATAGTCAATTTTTTTAGATGCGCTTGTGTTTTTGAGTTGTTGAATCTCAGTTTGGCGCAGTAGTTGTAGAACAGAGTCATGACTTTTTGATGTTGTGTAGCAGCAGGCTGCGTCAGGACAGCAATTACCTGCCACTCAACCAAGCATAGCACGGATATCTATCGAGGTAAGCCACTTAATGATAGGGTGCGATAGCAGGCTGTGTCAGGACAGCAATTACCTGCCACTCAACCAAGCATAGAACGGATATCTAACGGGCTATATGAGGGTAAAGGACACACAGGATGTCTCTGAAAGAATGCGATATATAAAACCTTTGCAATTTTCACAGGATATTTGGGTTAAAACTAATCTTTTTAGGTTGAAGTATCTACTAAATTTCAAACATTTGGTTAAAAATAACACTTGCTATTGGAAAAGAATGTACCTTGTCATCCATTGACGCGTTATCACATTGGTTACCCTTTAATTAAATTTACTGTACCTTTCCATTACTGTTTTCGTCGATATTCCTGATTTGCTCTAAGTTAGTAACATTGGAAAACAGTGAGATCAATTTATGAGATACGTATGTATTAACATTTTTGAAACGTGTTTTGGTGAAAATGGACAACACAAATCTGAGATCCATCTTCATTTTAAATTTAATTCTAAGGTAAATCAAAAATTTTGTAAATATTGAGATACAAATAATTTTTTCTACACACAATGACTCATGAGTTACAGACTTTACCATAACTGGGACACTCTGTACCTCAATCTTATTGCAAGCAAACAAAAAAGGAGTGTATATCTATGACCAGCGATTTACGAACAGTTTTACAACGAAAGATGAAAAATTATTCTGACCCTAATCGTAACAAAACACTTTTCGTTTCTAAAGCAAGTGGCTGTTATCAAAAGAGTCAGTGGGGAGAGTAAGTTGGAAACAAGAAGATGTAACAAGTTTTCGATACTTTATCAGTACAGACTATCACTTCCATTAATCGAGAGAATCGATGTTAAGCAATTTGCCGCTTGTAAATTTCAAAAAATTATAACTTTTCACATATTTTCAGCCTATTTATTAGAAATTATTTCATGTACTCATTGATAATGAAATGTATTGGATTTTGAGGGCAAAAATGCAATAGAAGCTGCACAAATTAGTTTTGTAACATAATTCTTCAATTCCATTTCAAAAAGATTTTTGAAATCATGCGGACAGGCTGGCGGGGCACAGGACGAGACAGCAGGGAGGCAAGCGCAGTCAGTGCGGGCCGTCGCTCGTTCAGGCCGTTAGTGACAATGTAATGAGCGAAGTCGCGTGGAGCGTCCCTACCTCCCCTACCCGACTTTACCGTGAACCTCAACTCACACACCAACGTCCCCAAGCAAAAAATTAAGAATGTGTGTCGCGAAGGCGCTCAGTCGTACACCTTTCATCCACAACACGGCAAGGAGCAAGTAATCGTGCGCGCAGCAGTCTGAATATTTCACTATGTATAAACTGCAGAAAACGTATAAAAAATTTTCCCACTTCGAGACTTGGCACTCATATTCTAACTAGTTAGGTCTCCATAAAAAGCTTTGGTTAAGTTTGCACGAAACATTGACAAATTGCATTCTCACGAGCAGGTCGTCTTCACAATGGTCCACTTCAAAGAGTTCAGCCAGGCCACCCACCTGGCCCACAAATGAGGACCTTCAGTATTGCCAATTTCATAGCTTCTGACATCCATCGTTAGTTTACCTTAAATAACTATGTACAAGGAGCTGAGATTCCCGCAGAAGTAAGAAGCGACGAAGCTCCTCAGAGTTTCGGGAACGCGCTGTCGTAGTTCTGCAACACAAGCGTCATCGTTAGTGAACTCCTCACCACTGCACGTCTGTCAGGAAGTGCTTTTCACTCAAAATAACACTGAAATTATAGAATGTCGACTGCACAAGACAGACACTTCAAAAAATGAGTTAACTAATGAAAAAAATTTTTTAGTCACTCCATAATCAATTATGGAAAAATTCTACTTTGTACTACTCGCAAACCCCTTCATTGTTCTTGAAAACTAAGGAAGGTGAAATTTGATTCATGTATGCCATCGAATTTGAGAGTTAGCTTAATATTTTTTACTTCTTTGTGTGAGGAAATAATGTGAACAATTATAAAAACCAAATGAAACACAAATTGATGATGGATCCAGAATTCATGGAATTCATAGTGCAGCCCCGGGACTTGACAAAACCATTATATGAAATTAATTGATTGATCATCTTCAGAAACTTTGTGCCACGTTGGCATATCATTTTTTTATGAAACACTGTGTACGTTTCTCTACAGCAAACATCTAGGAATTCCAATAGCACACTAATTTATTCCTCTAAAGTCCAAACGTTTTAGTTCGGTGTGAGAAATATGTGACGTTAAAATTCAGTTTTCAAACAGCTTTCTTTTTTTTTGCTGGTACCAAATTTTGAAGTTTTACAACAGACTATGACTGCGATTTCCCACCCATTAGGCTTTCAAAAATAAACTTGAACCAAACCTGCTCTCAAATTAATTGACAAGTGAAAAAATATAAATAAATAACGGAAGCATATCACGGAAAAGTATGATAAGATATCACGTTCAAACTTTATTCCTCATCCTGAATAATGAGCACGTAAAACTTTAACAACAAAGCTACCGATAAAAATAGTTCTGATCATCAAAACGTTCGCCAGAATTTCAAACTGTAATTTTTCTCAGCTGATATTAGCATACTTGCCCTTCATGTGTGACTGATTCTAAGATACAATCATAAGTATGCAAAATTCATACTTTGCTTCACTTCAAAATTTATTCATTTCTAAATTGGTTACAATAAGAGGCTAGCAACTAATATGGCTGACGATGGGAGTATTAATGACCGTTAGATATTGAGTATATTCTGGTGTGTACTGGTAACAATCAACAGGATTGTGATAGATATTTTTTTTTTAATTATAGAATAAATTTTCTAAAAGCCAAATTGTACTCTTTGATTTTGATTCAGCTTCAATCGTACCCAGTGGAGGGTCAGAGAACAGCTAAGAACGCGGCAAAGTGGTTACCGCAGTCGCTGATTAGCAGTGAATGCAGCAAGCCAGCACCCGCACCTGTACTCTGCCGAGCGTGGCGGATGCGCTTAGTCATCATTAGGGCTGAGGGGCGAGGAGGAGGAGGAGGAAAGGAAGAAAGGGTTAATGCTGTTAGTGTCCGCAGGCAGGACGCTGTTAGCAGAAGGCGAGTCAGCATTAGCGGTAGCGTCGCTCCCGGCGGCCGTCCGTGCAGGAGGGAGGGGCGGCATCAGGCCCAGGCCTGGGAGGCCCATTGCTCCCGCCTGCCCAGGGGAGCCATCGGTCAGCACGGAGAGCCAGAGGAGCATGAACGACCGCAGACACCCATGAAACAAAAGCAAACGAAACAACAAACTTATGCTGAATGACAGAAGGTTGTTAAGTGGTGACCCAGAAAGAGGAATGTGCTGAATTAACATGTAGCATTGAGTGTGGCACCATGTATAAACACCAGTTCATAAATCTGGACAACACACGGGGGAGATGGAAACTCGAGGCATATGATCCATCGGCAGACTCCGATGGATCCTGTACCCAAAATTAGGAATAAGTCAGCCCTGTCAATTCGAGAATTAAAGCACGCAAAAGTAGGAGTAAAGCAGCCCCGTCAATTCGAGAATTAAAGCACCCAAAAGTAGGAGTAAAGCAGCCCCGTCAACTCGAGAATTAAAGCACCCAGGAAGACGGATAAAAACAAAGAGCAGCGATGCCTATCAAGGTATGAGACAATGAAAATTTAATGTTAGTTATATATAGCACGTGATTTCAAGAGCATCTCTGCAGACCAGCACGGCGCTGTGAGGGCTGTGGTCGGCACACGAGGGGCACATGCCGCTCACTTCCCTTGGAGGCTTCAAGTTTGGATTTACTCGCGTTTTGCCAGTTATTTTTTGAGTTAGCTCATTAGTTAATATCAGTTAGCATTTCAGATCATAGCAGACTTCATGAGTAGGATGGTAGAGTCATCAGTTGTGTTTAATGTGAGGTGACAAGACTGCACTCACCTGAGTCACCCGCCAGTGAGGCAACAACCCCACACTCACCTGAATCAGAGGTAACAACCCCACACTCATCTTAGCCACCCCACACTCACCTGAGTCACCCGCCAGTGGGGTAACAACCCCACCCTCACCTGAGCCACCCTACACTCACCTGAATCAGAGGTAACAACCCCACATTCATCTTAGCCACCCCACACTCACCTGAGTCACCCGCCAGTGAGGTAACAAGCCCACCCTCACCTGAGTCAGAGGCAACAACGCCACACCCACCTGTGGCAGCCGCCAGCCACAGCCGGGTACGGGTAGACCATCAGGCCCGGTGGGGCAGGGCGCGTCCAACCCAGGCGTGCCCACCTCGCCCTTCGTGCCGGCCTCGCCCCGCTTGCCCCGCCTGCCTCGCCCGCCCTTCATGCCCTTTTCGCCCTTAGCGCCCTGCAATACATGCGTTAGAGAACAATTAGGCGCCCACTCAGTTTATTAAGTTTATTACTACCATTAGGTTGACCAAGAGAGCAACACATCGGTTAAAGAACAATTAGCCTTACCTAATTTACAACTATCATGAGGTTGAATAAGAGAAGCAGCATTTGAAAAGATTTTCCAGATCTGCGCTGTTTCATCATTTTTAATTAAATAAGATCAGTTCAGAAACACAGACACATGCTCCAACTCCTTTGTATAGACAATGCAACTACATTGCCTCGAGTGAAACTCGTACTGAAAATTCATTGGAGCATACTGTAGGTACAACCGGCTATAGACTGTACTGCCTTTTGAGTGTCTTTTCCCTGCATCAGCAATCGTCACAGAGAAGTTCCTGAGTTGCGTCGAGTATTTTTACTCATTTTTTGAAAATTATCTTAGAAGAGACTTCCAGATGGCAATTTTCAAGTTGCTATCTGATCAACAGTCATTAGGTGGCAGAAAACTAATGATTAAGCGAAGTTAAGATAGGATATATTTGATTAGAATACGATAAATTAAGCTTGGTTAGAACATGATAGGTTGGGATAGGATAGGTTCGATTAGGAATGGCTAGGATAAGTTAGGACAGGCTGAGAAAGTTCCGGAAACAGATGGTTTTGGAAAAATGAAATGTTAGGATAAATTTGCATAGAATAGGTTACCATAAGAAATAAAATTCATTGAGAAATATCCCTGGAAAATAGCTGTGAAAAATGAAGGGCGAACGCCATTTTTCCTGACGTAGGGGTAGTAGTTAAATTTGAAAACATTTCTATATAAGATTGCTGAAAATGTTATGGGAAATATCTTTCAAAAATGATCATTTGTTTCAGCCCAATTTGAGAAATAGCGCGAAGACTTAGCACTCGTATGAGTTACGCCAAATAACGAGAATTTTGCCCTACGTATGGATGGAAACAACCACTAAACCAAGCAAACAAGCAACTCAACAAGATTATCAGAGTTTTATGAATGGATAATTACACTATGAGTAGATAATCCCTATTTTACGCAATAAAGTGTAATTCTGCAACACAAAACTTTAAAAACTCCAAGTTCTGCCTCGTAAGCCTCTTGGTGTAGTGCGCGCAGTGGTACAGTGGTTAAGGGATCGGCCTTGCATGTTGGAGACGAGGGTTCGTATCCCGGCACTGGCGCGGCGATTTTCCCCGTTGGGTATAAGGGAGAGCTCAAGCACAATACCCCATTCAACCCAGGTGTCGGAAATGGGTACCGGCTTCACGGGGGAACCGTCATGGTGTCCTATATATAGTGTTAGTTATAAGACATTTGAAAAACCAATGCTTAAGATCATATGTATCAGGCTTGATTGGAAATAAAGCATCCTAAGATGCCGATGTTTGTTTTGTTTTACTCTTGCACCTCATTTAAGCAGTACCAACTGACATCAGCCTATAAAATGATAGCAAAGAATTCAAAATTGATCTTAGTTCTTGAACGAATGAAGAAATTCCAATTTCAAACTTCTAACAGCATGCTCATCAAGTAGTGTTGGTTCGCTTTGAATAACATGAAGGGACAGAACGGAAAACAATAAGAATGAAGACGGTGAGTTGATATGAGCTCACCCGCGGGCCGACTTCACCTCTCTCTCCTTTCTTGCCGGGGTCGCCGCGCACGCCCTGCCACCATGTCAGTAATTAGACATAAATACTAACTATAAATCCATTAAAATTAGTAGGACAGTCAGGCGCATTGGTCAGACCAATTGCCTTTTTTTGTAAATTGAAGTAGCTTTATCAAATAGTTTGAAATTGTGTCAGGATCATAAACGGGCAAATCATTTCTCAAGAGCTAGAGAGGTAAATACCACTTCGAGAGTCTTGGGAGGTGCTAGCATCTCTAGGATGGTTAATAAATTTTCGCCTGATTAAAATTATAATTTATCAATAAGAATATTATTCTCCAGGCTGTCTCTTGCATTCTCCACGTAACAAAGTAGTTGCATGCTAATCATCACTGAGCACAAAACGCACCAAAAGTTGAGCCTCAAACACAAGAAGAATTGTGCATGGCGTGTGTTTTGCTCAAACCTCTCCGTTACAATCCAATTCTGACGAACTGAACAGCTTTTGAAGTCCGTACACTATACGTAAAATTAATGCACAATAAATACAATGAAATATTCGCAAAATTCGTGAAACCTTTAATTCACTCGGAAAAAATTACAGAATTGTTACGGTGGGTCACTAGTTTAAAAACTAAACAAAATTGAAATACTGAGTAGTTTGGAAATAGTAAAGAATTATTGAGACGTAGTAATTCATTTTGTACACAAGTTCGCTCGCCATCACAGGTACTCCTCCGACCTTCGTTGTGTCAAAGTAAGACTGAGAATCGAAAATTACGAAATTTTCTTAGGAATAGGATTGATAGAAAAATTGGCGGAATGTCTGGAATTTCACACTCAATAAATATTGTTGCTTAAAATGAAAGATAACAGCTAAATCTCAGTGAAGACACTTGTGTACAAATGAAGCAAGACCAAATTGAGTGTTCGTAGTCGAACAGCCATCCATTGTGTGGTGCAGGGCAGGCTGACAGCGCTGCATACTTACGTCAAGTGTGCGAAATGAGAAACTACTTTGTACTTACTTTCAAACCAACAAGCCCTGGCGGTCCCTGCAAAGGAAGTGATAACTATTATTCACACGTAATTCTAAGTACTTCTGAGCTCATTTACAATAAAAAAGTCAAATAAAGAATAAATAACAGAATTGCGATTTTTGAGGTTGTATTTTGATAAAGTGACCATAAATTCCCCTCCTTTCTACACTGATGTTAATTTGCATCATGAAAATCAGACAGCCATCAGAAACTCAAAATGAACAAAACGCCAACACCTACACGCCTTTGCTCAGCAGCTGCATGGCTTCACTAGAATAAAATTATTTCTTTGTCGTTGACTTCAATTGACTCTGATTTGAATCTTATAAAAATGATCCCCGAAAACTAAAATTTGTCAGTCCGGCATCAGTTTTACACTTTGAAGTTGTCCCGCGTCTGTCTGGCGCTATTTTTGCAATGAGCACCGAATGGGACAACAAGGGTTCACGCGTCACTGAGGTAGAGTGGCCACATTATTGGAAGAGTAAATAAAGTCCTGCGTTATGTGCAACACAACCAATCCCCACCTCACCCCAGCACCCCACAAGTCCTTACCTAACTCCACACCACCAGTCCCCACCTCACTCCACACCACCAGTCCCCACCTCACCCCACACCACCAGTCCCCACCTCACCCCACACCACCAGTCCCCACCTCACCCCAGCACCCCACCAGTCCCCACCTCACCCCA
>JACJUY010014343.1:0-17792 GCA_014220935.1 Platorchestia sp. MABIK | reverse complement strand
TTTTAAACACGATTTCTTGTAAAAAAAATAGTCAATATGCAGTTTAATGCATTCACGGAAATTAAAAATTTCATTCCAAAGACTCGCTATGAACTCATTTGAAAAAGTATTAGAAGAATGACATTCTGCTTGCTGATTTGTTATTTTTGAGTTATTCATGTTTTGAATTTTAGTCTTCCATAGCAGTTACGTTGCGCGCTTGAGCTGTTGGAGTACACTTGGGTACTTTATAATTTATTATTCGCCAACCCCTCGGAGCCTGAACCCACTTCTACGATGTTTTAGTTAAAAACACAATAATGGTTATCACTCAAAAACATTAGCGGGACTTGGGTAGTGAATACTGAAATCAATATGCAGTTGACATCAGTTTCAATATGGTAGAACATCAGCAAAAGCGTAGGAGTGAATACCGTAGATTCAGTATTCACTTCCCCAGTCCCGCGAATAATTTTGAGTGATAACCATTATTGTGTTTCTAACTAAAACATCGTAGAAGTGGGTTCAGGTTCCGCAGGGTCGGCTAATAATAAATTACAAGTACCCAAACGTACTCTAACAGCTCCAGCTCAAGTGCACAACTGACTGGAACTGCTATGGAACACGAAAATTTCAAAGTTTGATAACTCGAAAATAACTCATCAGCAAGCAGAATGTCATTTGTGTAAAACGTTCATAAATGTGTTCCTTTAGTAATTCTTTGGAATGGAATTTATAATTTTTGTGGGCGCATTAAACTGCATATTGACCAAAAAATGTGAAAAAAGCAGCATGGTTCTTTGTTCGCATAAATTATATTAATATCCAGATTTTTTAGTCATGATTTATTTAAAAAAAAACATGTTGTAAAAAACTGAATGGTTTTTTTTTAGGTCACATAAAATATATTTTTTTTAGTCATGATATTTTGTGAAAAAACAGCATGGTTTTTTGGTCATATAAGAAATATTAATATATATATATTAGTGATGATTTTTTTGTAAAAAACTTTTTTTCATAGTGTGTTGGGGTCATAAAATATATTAATATCCATGTTTTTTTACATTTGATTTTTTTAAAACATGATTTTTAAAAAAATATGATTAATTTTTTAAAACTCATGATTTTTTGTAAAAAAACATGTAAAATAAAACAGCATGGTTTTTTGGTCACCAAATATATTAATATCCAGTTTTGTAGTCACAATTTTTAGCAAAAAAAGTTTTTTAAAAAAGAACAGCATGGTTTTATTTGATCACATAAAATTTATTAATATCCATGTTCTTTAGTCATGATTTTTTGTAATAAAACATTAGAAGGAAACCCTACAGTAAAAGTGGTGGCAGATAACCCACAATTACCAAGAGGAGTCTAAGAGAAACAGCAGGAGCCACAGAACTTATATTGATGGAGTCAAAATTCAGAGCTTATTATCTCTACTATGTCTGAATATTTTAGTCACATAAAAATAAAATCAGACATAGTAGAGATAGTAAGCTCTGAATTTTGACTCACTCAATATAATTTCTGTGGTTTCGGGCTGTTCCTCTTAGATTCCTCTAGGTAATTGTGGGTTATCTGCCATCACTTTGACAGTATGGTTTCCTTTTGATGTTTTTATTACAAAAAAAATCATGACTTGAAAACATTGATATAAATATGTTTTATGTGACCAAAAAAAACAGACAAATTCGGAAAAAAAATTTGAGTGTGCAAAAAAAATGAAAAAAAACAAGAAAAACACATAAAAAACATGTTTTTTTGCAAAAAAAAACTGCCATAAAATATAACCGTTTTTTTCGCATCACTAGGCCTGTACATGCATTGATATGTTTGACATTTTATCAGGATAGGTTCAAAGGATGGGAAAGGTTAGGATATGTTGGATTAGATAATATTGACGGAATTTTTCACGGGTCCACCTAACTTAACGATGACATTGTTCGTGGAATTTCCATGGGTCCTGCTACCTCCTAATTATTAATACCCTTGGTTTATTTGTTCGGAGTCTGCTTCTTCTATTTCTCTGTCACACTGATATGGATAGTTATAATGAACGTATCTGTGATAGGAGTTTTGCCAGTGCACTAGTACAAGAATATTTTTATCATGGATACTATTAGGATGAATGTATTTGTTTGTCATCCACATATAGAAAATTAGTTCGAGAAAGGTAATGAATCCCGTCATTTTTGAGGGGCCGTGCAGACTAGTATATAAACAAACACAACGGGTATTATTAGGTTGGTAATATGATTTGTGTAAAAAAGCTATGGAGTGGTCTGCATATCAATCCTCCGATAAATTTGCTAACAAGGAGCTCCTTTGCTGATGTAACTGAGAGCAATGGACCTATTAGATGAAGCATTGCTGTCTGGAATATGTCAATGCATTGTCAATTTTGATACATTGAAGTGAAGACATTAATGATTGCGTTCCAACTGTGAAAAACACTAGTTATTTTTAAGCCTCTTAGAGTCTATCTGCATGGGAAACTTGTAATGCTATTGGTTTGCTTAGTTACTTGTTACCATTCATCTTAGCTTTCATTGGCCATGGAGAACACTAGACTAGATGTAGAAATGGTGATGGGTTGCTAGTCATAAACATCAACCATACCTATTAGTTCATGATTTTTATTTATTCCTGTGAATCTATTCAAAAAGGATAAAAAATATAAATAGCTCATATGTGAAGGAAATGCTTCAATATCACAATCCTGATTCTTATTTCTTCTTGGGAAATTGCATTTTATTCAGTTTCTGCATTAAAATTAGCTTTCTGTCTATGGCCATCTTGTTGTAAGTTATAGGAGCAGCACAAAGGTTTTCTTTTGCTGCTTATTAAATAAACTACATGTTGATGTTTTCTTAATTTATTTTGAGGTACATACACCTCCTATATGAAATAGTACAGACTACATGTGCTCTGATATTTTGATTGTTTTCTAAATCATAGGAGAGTACAGTGTCTGTTAAATGTCCCAAATCCAACAATTTGCAGCTTGTGAACCAGTTGCATTTTGATGTCAACCTATTGGGTATAGAAAAGAAAGTTGAGCTGAATTTAGAGATAACTATCAGAAAGTCACAACTACAGTATTTATGGGAGTTAGCATTCCTAGAAAGATATAAGTTTCTGAGCTGAAAGTTGAGTAGGCATTCCTTTTGTTTAGATGAAATAGATAGGTCTTTTATTTGTATGGGCTACTTTTTCAGTTTCTTTGGGATTTATAGTACAAATGAATATCCTAAACTTTTTAATTATTAACGTTGTTTTGCCATTTCTATGTAGACGGTGTGGGGGACATGTTCTTGAATTCCTATTTCTTAATTTTATACCATATGGTACTTTACAAATACCCCACTTAAGGAAACTTTGGTTGTGGATAGTGATGTACTGATACCTGAAAAAAGGCCAATACTGATACAAAACATGTTCAGGAGAAGCAGATATGAATACTTTTATTTTTACAACAAATAGTAATACACATTAATAAGTTGGAACAATAACTGTTAAGCAACTCAGGATTGCACTCTTGTACAACCAATATTTATTTCATATTTGGTGGTGCACAAGCAAATTTATTTTAACTTTTAAATTGCTGTACGGAGTAAAAATGTAAAATATCAAAGTGCATGTTTATTCACTAACAATTCTATTTTCATTTTACAGGGAGTGTTAACACATTCACTACGATCGCTATTTTAGCGGTCTCTCCTTAGCGACGGTTACAATTTTCCACCACTGCATGTGTTTAGAACGCGCTACAGTTACGGCAGTAGGTGACATGCTCAGTGTAACTCTAAGCAACATGTAGAGACAATAAAATGCGTGGGACAAATATGGTACAAATCGTTACCCACATGAAAATTTATTGTTGACACGCGTAGAGATGTGACTAAAAAAAAACCGTGCTGTTTTTTTTAAACAGTTTTTTTTATATAAAAACCATGGCTACAAAAAACATGAATATTTTTTTTTATAATATTTTGTTTGAAAATAACTCAGCAAGAAAAAGATCCACATTACATTATTTGTTTTCATGTCAGATTATAAAATAAAACAGCACACTTCTTAATTCATTGTTTTCTATGGTTGTATGAAATTTTTCATTCGCTATGGTTTCATGTTTTGATATTTCATTTATTTTACAATGCACGTGAATCAACTTCAACTATCCAAATAGTGTGTTGTAATAATATATCTTATGGTCATTGATAGAGATGTGATAAAAAAAACCATGCTGTTTTATTAAATGTCATTTTTATAAAAAAATCATGACAAAAAAACATGGATATTAACGTATTTTATGTGACCAAAAGAATCCAATGCTGCTTTTTTGAAAAAACATTGTTTTTTTTACAGAAAAATCACGACTAAAAAAACATGGATATTAATATATTTTGTGACCAAAAAAAACCATGCTGTTTTATTAAATGTTATTTTAACAAAAAATCATAACAAAAAAACATGGATATTAATATGTGTTATGTGATTAATAAAAACCATGCTTTTTTAAATGTGTTTTTGTTACAAAAAATCATGACAAAAAAACACGGATATTTGAATATTTTATTTGACCAGTACAACTATGCTGTTTTTTTAAAAACATTTTTATTTTACAGAAAAACCATGACTTAGAAAACGTGGATATTAATATATTTTATGTGACCAAAATCCTTGCTTTTTTAGAAAAATGTTTTTTTTTACAAAAAATGGACAAACAAATGGATATTAATGACTTTTTTTGTAATAAAACAGTTTTTTTTAAAAAATCGCATGGTTTTTTTGGTGAGATAAAGTATCTTAATACCCATGTTTTTTAATCATGATTTTTTGTGAAAAAACTTTTTTATTAAAATGCATGGTTTTTTGATCACGCAAAATGTATTAATATCCATGTGTTTTTACAAAAAAGTTGTGACCAAAAAATGAATATCAATGACTTTTTTGTAAAAAATACATGTTGAAAAACATTGATTTCTTGGTCACATAAAATATATTAATATCCATGATTTTTTTAAATATGATTTATTTTTTAAACAGGATTTTTAAAAATATGATTGATTTTTTAAAAATCACAATTTTTTGTAAATTACATGTAAAATAAAACAGCATGGTTTTTTGGTCACAAAATATATTAATATCCAGTTTTTTTAGTCATGATTTTTTAGTAAAAATGTTTTTAAAAAAACAGCATGGTTTTTTTTTGTCACATAAGATATATTAATATCCAAGTTCTTTAGTCGATTTTTTGTAATAAATCATTAGAAGGAAACCCTACAGTAAAAGTGGTGGCAGATAACCCACAATTACCAAGAGGAGTCTAAGAGGAACAGCAGGAGCCACAGAACTTATATTGATGCAGTCAAAATTCAGAGCTTATTATCTCTACTATGTCTGAGTATTTTGGTCACATTAAAATAAAATCAGACACAGTAGAGATAGTAAGCTCTGAATTTTGACTGCATCAATACATTCAGAGCTTATTATCTCTACTATGTTGGATTTTTAGGTCACATAAAAATAAAATCAGACAGTAGAGATAGTAAGCTCTGAATTTTGACTCCATCAATTTAAGTTCTGTGGCTCCTGCTGTTCCTCTTAGACTCCTCTTGGTAATTGTGGGTTATCTGCCACCACTTTTACTGTATGGTTTCCTTTTGATATTTTTATTACAAAAAATTATGACTGGAAAACATTGACATTGATAAATTTTATGTGACGAAAAAAAAAGGACATATACCTAGCAAAACTTAAGTGTGCAAATTAAAAAAAAAAAAANAAAAAAAAAAAACACATGAAAAATGTTTTTTTTTTCAAAAAAAAACTGCCATCAAACAAAATCGTTTTTTTGCATCACTAGACACGCGGATTGGGCCAAATGTGTACCACGCCTCCGTGGTGCATATGTAACCCAACACGTGTGTGCTGCTATGAGCAATGACTTCGTGACGTGTTGGTATAACGTAGGTACACGTATCTTTGAAACGTGGGCGCTTATATTCCAGATGTATACTCAGTATTTTATATTAGCATTGATATGATTCGCTGCAATCTTTATTGGAAATAAAAGCAGTGTAGTAGTTGAAAATGATTCTTATTACAGTGAATACTTCCCTCATGATATACAGCACATATTCATACAAATTATCGATAGGAGAAGCAGAGAACTTGTCGGTCAATGAAAGTTTTCAAAATGAAATGACCCATGAAGGCACTAGAGTTACACATCATTAGAAGTCTGAATCTGCATCACTGCAATTGTTTCTATTCACTGGCAAAAAAAAATGTGCGTAGAACCAATAATAGAGTTGGAAAATTGGAAAAATTTGCCAATTGATAAATAAAACTTGTTTTTATCCTATGTGATTTTTGACTTGTGTTTAGTATAAAGTTTTCCTTTGACGGAATGTTTTATTTTGTTACAAGTGGCTGTTTTTACTGTGATTTTTTATTCATTCTTTATTAAAAGTTTCTCCTGGAACGGAGCATTATTTCCTTTAATGATAAATGGCTGTGTTTTCATTGTAATTTTCTTTATATATCAAAGCCTTTTTTTCGATAAGGGATCTAATTGAAACTTTTTTATGCATTATTTCAGCGTTTTCTAAGTGTTAACGTGAAGACAATTACATTAGTTTAATAAAATATGAAGGTTTAATGTTGATTTTTAGAACTTGTGAAAAAAATGAGCAGTGGTATACATATGTACCAACACGTAAATCAGCAATGTACCTGTTGGTACATATATGTACCAACACATAGTGAGCGTGTTAACACAGCTTAGCTTCAAACTTCTAAGTTGTAGTATTTCACTTTACAAACCTTTGACAAGCAACAATATAAAATGTTTTCAGATTGTCAGTAACAAAATTATACTTTGGAAATCTTTGATGAGCTGTTATAAAATTGAGGGATAACAATGATAAAAAAAGAAAAATCCACAATGACCTGATGAATATGTGGATTATTGAAAGCTTAAAGGTTTGCAGGGACAATTTTCAAATTATTTTTCAAAAAAGTGGAGAATACAACTACATTGTATGGATGCAAGGAACCTATACACAGTATGCACTCATGTACAGTATCACAGTATTCTCTACCTATAAACACGCATGGATAGAAAATGAAAAAAAAAGTTCTAGAAGATAGTTAGAGGAGCTGAAAATATAGTAGTGAACCAAAAACAGATGGTCTTTATTTAAAAAAAGAACCTAATCTACTTTAATCTATTTGAACAAAGAGTAAGGCCTACCCAACGGTAATTCAGGTTCACCTAATATTAAGCATTAATAGATATGCTAGTTTTATTCCTATAAGTGAATCGATCATTAAAAATTTTATCTAAGCATGAAACACAATGATAATATATTATAGTAAGATAATTACCATACTCATTTAAGATAATGAGAAATATCTGATAACTGTGCTCTCAATACTCAAATTAAAAAATTCTGAAGTTGTGCTGCAGAAATGTTTAGTTTTTGTTGCGTGATCTCGGGTAGATTTCACATATGTTTTTGCATGTTCGTGAAAACACATATGCACACTCAAGCATCTTTTTTCTGTCACTGAACTAGGTTGTGACAATAATTATTAATATTCAATTATAATTCTTATGTTCAACATTAAATCTGACTTCTATTATATCTAATGAATAAATAAATTTACAGTTATTGTTTGGTATTCAGCTTGTCTTCCAAAATTTTGTATTTCCAGTCTCGTGAAAGTAGTGTAAAAGTATAGGAGTATTGGCTAAGGTTCTTCATTTTTTTCTTCTGCTGACTGAACAGAAAAGGGCAATAGCAATACTATCCGTACATCTTTAGTTGTGGATAGGAAGGCTTTCTCTAACTCAAAATCTAATCTAGCCAATCTTGCTCTGAATGGATGCACAGTTAGTAGAAAGGCTAGTAAATTTTAACAGGTGCCATAGAAATAGAAGACTTATGATTATTATTAATGGGATTTTGCATACACACATGAAAAGATTTGAGTTAAAAGTAGAGATGTGCCTCAGAAAAAAAATTGAATTGTTTCCATGTCGGATTATAAAATAAAACAGCATACCCTTTGATTCATGATTTTCTATGCTTGTAGGATATTTTATTTTTCTGTGATTCCATGTTTTGAAATGAAATTCCACAGACAATCCCACAGTTGGGTGGACCCGGTCATCAATGCCTTACCTATTCCAACCAAACCCATCCAAACATATTCTAACGAATCCTGTCCAAACTGTTCCTGAAAATATGTCGAACATTAAAAACCGTGAACCCATGATAAAAATTCCATCAAAATCTCCTAACCTATCTCAACGTATCATAAACTTACATATATTACCCTAACCTAAAACCAATGTCATCAGCTGGGTGGACCCGTGATAAAATTTGGCCAACATTCAACATTACCTCACCAATTCAAACATGACATATCCTTACCTAATGTAACCTGATAATGTCAAACAAAAAAACGTGGAGCTGTAAAAAAATTTTATCAACATTACTGAACTTTTTCTAACCTAGCCTATCCCAACCTAACATCATCACCTAACCAAACCGATCCTGATAATATGTCAAACATGAAAAACCCTGGACCCACGAAGAACTTGCGTCAACATTATTTAACCTATGCTACCCAAACCTAACATCCTAACCGAACCCATCCCCATAATGCGTTGAAAGTAAAAAAAACGCCTACCGTTAAAAAATTCAGTCAACATTACCTAACCTATCAAAACCTAACATATTTTAACCTATCCTAACCGAACTTTAACCAATGTCATTGCTAAGCTAGGTGGACTTGTGAAAAATTCGGTCAAAAATTCTAACCTAACCTGTTCCAACATGTATACACTAACCTATCCTATGCTAATGGAAGCTTTCCTGATAATTTGTCAAACAAAAAACCGTTTACCCATGAATAAATGTCGTCAACATTACCTAACCCATGTTAACTATCCTATCCTAACTTAACCTATCCTAACCCTACCTATCCTAACTCGACTTAACCAATGTCTCGTCATAGCCGTGTGGCTTTCGGACCCGACTCCGTACGGGAAATGTGGGTTTGAGTCCCGGCTCTGGTGGCGATTTTCTCCGTTGGGTATAGGAGAAAAAATTCTAAGCACAATACCCCACTCTACCCAGGTGTCTGAAATGGGTACCGGTCTCGACCGGGGGAAAGCGTCATGGCGTCCTTGTGTTAGTTATAAGGCATTTGAAAAACCAATGTACAAGGTGATACGTATCAGGCTTGAATTGGAAATAAAGCATCTGTAGATGCCGATGTTTGTTTTTTTATGTCATTGTTAAGCTAGGTGGACCTTGGAAAAAATTCGGAAGACATTACCTACCCAAGAGATTCTAACATAACCCATGCTAACCTAACATATACCAACCTATCCTATCCATTCTGCTTGTTACCGTATATATAGCATCTTCGTAGACAAGATACCGCGAGTCACGGTGCTTTCATAAAAATGAGCAGAAACCCGTGTGGATTACGCGGTTTCAATAATTAATTCACTTCCAAGCATATGAAGTTAAATAAAGTATGAAGGAAATGTATTTTATTGGCATTGTTTGATATGGAAAGATTCCTGAAGTAATTACTGTAATTTAAAATCAAATTTGTGTGCAATGTTAAGTTTAAAAAAAATGAAAGAAAAATGAAATAGAAATAAAAAATGTAAGAAAAAATTGCAAAAGATAAATAAATGAAAAATACACAAATAAAAATATGAGCAAAATAAAAACTTGAAAAATGAATCGAAAAAATAACAAATTAACAAACTATAATTATAATTAAATAAAACAGAAATGGAAAAAAGAAAAAATCGGGAAAAATGAAAAATTGGAAAAAATGAAAAAATTGGAAAAAATGAAAAAATTGGAAAAAATGAAAAAATTGGAAAAAATGAAAAAAAGTGGACAAAAGGAAAAAAATTGAGAAAAAATGAATAAAATGGAATAAATTGAAAAAATATGATAAAATTTAAACATTGAAAAAAATGAAAAATATGAGAAAATGAACAAATTGAAAAAATTGAAAAATATGAAAAGAATGAAAGAATTGATAAAAATAAAAATGAACAAATTGAAATCAATAGTCAACATATTAAAAATAATTACCAAATTTAAAAATCAACAATTTAAGACATTAACAAAAAAATTAATAAAAAAAATTGTAAAAAATTAAAAAAATTGAACATGATAAAAAATAGTAATAATCCTATCCTAACCTAATTTAACCTATCCTACCTATCTTATGATAAAATGTCAAACGTATCAATACATGTAAACAAACCCAACCCAATCTAACCTATCTATCCTATCCAGCCTATTGGATGTAGAGCATTACCCACGAACTTAGTTTTAAGCGTATTAATATATAGATATTTCATTTATTTTTCAATGCACGTGCACCACCTTGAACTGCCCAAATGATTTATTTTAATAATATATTTTCATTGGGGGTCATAGATAAGCAGTTTCTTCCAATTTGATGAAATGTCTGGAATTTATATTGTAGGAGATTTGGTAGAACTGTAAGTCTGACTGAAATTTGGCCACACTGTAAGTTGTTCACTTTGTTGTTATTCTCAGTACCCAGCATATGTCCCTGTTGTGGTGTAGCAAATTTAGTATTGTGAGTGAATGTCACAATGCCAGGCAGAAAGAAAACTTCAATTGCAAAATTGTTGAAAGAAGTCCCTAGTCATAGGTAAGTTGCAAAAGTGAGTGACCCCTCAGGGGGATAAAACTGTTGTATCTATGGGAATTAACGCTCTTAGAGGGAAAATGTGAAGGCCTGAGCTGAGAGTTGGGTAGGCTTTCTTTTTGTTGAAATAAAATATTTTTGTTATGTTAAGGATCAAATTTTTTTTTGGTTCACTGCTGTCCTGTTTTTCAGCACCTACTACTTTTTTCTTCAACTTTGATCTTGTTTCATATTCTTCTTTCTCAACTTTGTTTCCATGCCTTTCCTGCATAGATTTTACATTCCCTCGACTCCATACTTAATGGTGCCTTCCTCTCTTTGGATTGCCTTTGTGGCAGGTAGGGTGGCTTAAACTAACTTATAATAATAATAATAAAAGTGGTAAAAGTGAAATGCCTATTCTGCTCGACAGGTGGATGTAAAGCAGGAAATGCAAGATATTGCATAACAACTGCCAGACATAGATGCAACCCAAATTTTGGCTGAGTTGGCAGATTATAGATTCATAACAAACCTGTTTTCAAAGTCATTTATTTGGAGTACTAGACACAAGACTTTGCCATCTAGTTGGTGGAACGGAATCTGTTGCTTAATTCAGCTGAGTCGTGTTTCCTTGAATATCCTGCAACCATCCACCTCCAGTGTATCTGTTGAGCAATTCTTTAGCAGACATGCATAAGCACATTCTACAAGACGAAATTGTTCGACTGCAGTCACAGACAAAGCTGCCAAGTTGGTGTTTATTGGGCAAAACTTGGCACTGGGTAACATGGACGATGCCTATGAATGTCCTGACCATGCACCTCCTGTCCCTTACCCGCCACTACAACTACAGCCATCAACCAACAGTGATTCTACTGCTTCAATCAACATTCCTACCTTCCAGCTTGAATCAAACGACTTAGAAACGGAAGATTCTGAAGATGCAATTGATGAACTGCTTAGCTCTGGCAGCCGACCCCAGATTTCCCTATCTGATATAGAAGAGGGGACTTATGTGTTATGTCACTATTTATTTAAGGGAAACAGCAAAAATGTATTAGTTCTATGAATATTGAATTGATGTTCTGGACAGTAAAAATGGATTTTTCATGGGAGAAGAAATCCTTGTTGATTTATATTTATTTCTAATGCAATTTATCTTCTTTTCATATATATAATGAATCTCTGGAACCTTCCTCTGTTCTTAAAAGGTTCCAGAGATTCATTTTGGCCTGAACAAAACAAAAATTATAAATAATGAAAATTTACAATAATTGAATTGAGTTAACCTAACTACAGGGGTATAACCCAGTGATTTTTTGTGGCCGATCATTCTGAAATTTGCCCAGTATAAGCAATTCAGAAAAACACATTTTGCTCCTGCGACTTTTTGATTTTGGCCGTAGTTTTTGAGAAAATAAGAAATATTAGTTTTATTATCTAACTTTCTGACATACGAAAAAAATAGAAGTCAACGAGGTTTCATGCTAGAAACAATTATAGGCAGTTTTAGGATCCTTGTAACATTCCTCCCCCTCAGGGGGATACAACTATTGTATCTATGGGAATTGGCACTCCTAGGGAGACAATGTGAGGGCCCAAGCTAAAGGTTAGGTGGGCTTTCTTTTTGTTAAAATAGAAGGTTTTTGTTTTGTCATGAACCATGTTTTTTGGTTCACTGCTGTCCTGTTTTTTCAGCACCTACTACTTTCTTCTTCAACTTTAATCTTGTTTCATGAACTTCTTTCTCATCTTACTGTTTCTATGCCTTTTCTGCATAGATTCCACGTTCCCTTAACTCCATCCTAAATGGTGCCTTCTTCCTTCCTCTCTTTGGATCTCATTTGGTGTAGGATAGGGAGGCTTAAACTAACTAATAATCTAATCAGTAACATTTCTAACAAACAAATGAATCTGGGTTTTCAAATTTTTACATATAATTTTGTTTATCACAGTTCGAAAGGTTAAAAAAATTGATGAACTCCCCGAGTTCTATGCTTTTGAAATATCACACAGAAGTGTGATATTTCAAAAGCATAGAACTCGGTGAGTTCATCGAATTTTATATCCTTTCGAACTGTGATAAACAAAATTATGTGTAAAAATTTAAAAATCCAGATTCATTTGTTTGTTAGAAATGTTCCAAGGTGTTACAAGGATTCCAAAACCGTCAATTTTTTTCTAGCATGTTAACTCATTGACATCTATTCTTTTGAAATGTCTGAGAAAATTATATAAAAAACTGTTTCCCATTTTCTCCGAAAAACTAAGGCCATAATAAAAAAACTTATGCAAGCAAAATGTGTTTATTTTAGAAAAATACATTTATTGTGCAAATTTTAGAAGAATTAATCAAAAAATTGAAAATTACTGGGTTGTCGTCCTTCAACCTAACCTTAACATCATAAGGAAACTATACATTAGAAGTGGTGTCAGTAATCCACAATTATCTAGAAGAGTCTAGGAGGAACAGCAGGAGTCACAGAAGTTAATTTGATGGAGTCAGAATTCAGAGCTTACTTTATCTACTGTGTGATTGTTATATACTTAATAAATTTGGATGTGTGCAAAAAAACTATCATAGAAAAACGCTTTTTTGCATTACTAGTTATAAGAGCAAGCTAAAAGTCAAGCTAAAAGTTGGGTTATATTGTGTAACAAGTTGTGTTATAGAAGCTAACCTGCTTGATGAAATGGAGTAATTCTTAGCTTGAGGTGCATCAGTTAAGGGTTGTTGGAATGTCAGAAAGAATTGTTATTGGTAGGTAAGCACTAGTAAGGCATTAGAAAAATCTGATTTGAAGAAAGAATTATGTTAATGTATACTTATTAGTGTTCTTCTCAATATTGGTTGTGGAAGCAAATTGTAAGTATTGCAATGTCTCAATCCTTCGCATGGGCATGGTGAGGTAATTTAATTTTGGGTGTATCATTAATACTGTGTTTCCTTGTTACAGAGCTCTGAAGAGTCACATGTAAGCCAAAAGGCTTTTCCTCTTGCTGATGCAGCCCTAAGCCAGAAGCTCTTGTCACTCACCCAGCAATGCACGTCCTATAACCAGCTGCGGCGAGGAGCTAATGAGGCTACTAAGGTTAGTGAAAACATGTGCTCACCTTGTGCCCTTCTGTGAACCTTGAAACTGGTTTCTCAATTTCAGTATGGCCCAACGTGTGTTTCACGTACATGAAACTCCATAGTTTTGAGTTAGAAAATGTGTATAGGAGCAATTGTCACTCATCTTCAACTTACTTACTAATAACATTCCAAATGCTGGCTACTGTTCATAGAAAATAAACTGATGCACAAACAGAAAGGAGAGAGAGGCAGGCAGAAGATTTTTAAAGCACTACAAACATTATAATTTCAGAATGTTTGTATTTGTCCTAAAGTATCTCATCAATTCTGTTTTACAAAATGATGTGGCAGCATTCTCACCTTGTAACATTTATGGAGTTAATTTGAACAATATTGCAGTGTTGCTGTTGAGTCCAAACAAAATGCTACAGAGATTTTATTAAAGTGACGTCGTTGTATTTGCCCTTAAGGATGAGTTGCGGGCAGGCTTTTTTTGTGCGTCATTATTGCAGTTCACAAACAGATTGTTAGCTTATCCATAGGCTAGAAATTCATCATAGTTGAAATTTTGTGGAAATATTTGAAATAGTTTTGTCACAGAATTTATACCCTGTTCAAGATAACGGAATGCTGTTATTGTTTATTTAGGAGTCCTGAGTGTTATTAAGTTGTTAGTGCTATCGCAAATGGTTACAGTTGTCTTATTTTCTGTGGGCACTATATTTTTTAAATGAGGCATTTTTTAAACATGAATGTTGCTAAACTAAACGCCTTTGAAGATCAAAAATAAATTGCCTTGTATCTTTACCTTATGCTAATAAGAAACTTTGTTCTACAGGCGCTAAATCGTGGTCAGTGCGAACTTATAATCTTGGCTGGAGACACTGAACCCATCGAAATCTTGCTGCACCTGCCGCTGCTGTGCGAGGACAAAAACGTGCCTTACGTGTTCGTGTCATCGAAGGCTGCGCTTGGCCGTGCCTGCGGTGTGACAAGGGCTGTCGTGGCGGTCGCTATCTTAGCAAATGAGGGATCTCAGCTCAAAACTCAGATCCAATCCATCCACAGAGAAATAGAAAAATTGCTCTTCTAATTTTTTATGTAAATCAATGATCTCAATAAATTTGAATGTTATTCAAATTTTTTTATCGTGTTTCATTGCCTGCATCTGGCTAGCAAAAGAATGAGTTCAGTGTATGTGTCAGAGAACGTGGTACATGTCGGCCTGTGCCGGTTTACAAGATCCGTTTGAGTATTGGTCTGAATTTGACAGATTTAAACGTATGAATCATGGATATAATCCATGTACCGTCATTCCATATTGACTGCGCTTGTCGTCAGTGCTGTGCCTCAAGTCAGGCGATGTTAATCATGAGTCAATTTGGTTAACCATGTAAAACCGAGCCCAAATGTGCTTGCTGAAAGACAATTCTTCTACTTGGAAAAATATCGCCGAAAAAATTCTAAAGTTGGCAGCAAATACGCAAGAATGGTCCACCTCTCGCTATGAAATTCAAATGAAATGCAGCAGCGTACGTATGATGATGGGACGTGGGCGTCAAATTAATATCTACGTGCAATTTAGATACCCTCCAGATTAGGTGTGCTATGATATTAATCATGTGCAGGGACTTGGGAATTTCCACCGTTTCCTTTACCATGTTTTACTGGTATCTAATTGAACTTATTGTAACTGTGATAGAGGGAACATCAAAAGCAGACAAGGATTTGATTGTATGGTATCTTCATTACTTTGTCTGTACCTAGCCAACCTGCACCTTCCCGAGGTGATACCGTTAGTATAGCCAGCTGCGTTAGTGTACAATTTATATTGTAACCGATTGTATCGATTATAAATTTTTGGATTTATCTAGTTCTGGCTAGAACCAATGCAGGCGGTGCCCTTTAACATCAGGGCTTTTTTTTTTTGTACTAGTGTTGAGAATTTGTGAACCGAATATAAGGAGTTTTCCCTAAATTTTGTGTCCGGGCCCTTGCCCAGCTAGGACCCCTCCCTATCCTGCCCTCGGCTTGATGCAGAGGCGTGAAAACTAATCGTAAAATGGACACAACGGAAATTGCTGAGGAGGGACCTCCGTCCTCGAAGATACCGACCGTTGGAGGAGCCTATCAGAAAAAGAAACACCGGTATATTCCTTTCGACCTTACGGAAGACAGGTACTTTCCCAAGGACTTCTCAATAACTTTCGCCTCAGAAGATAAGAAAACGATCAGTCCTTTCAGTATAATGGAAGAAATCATGAAAGTCACGGGAGAAAAGCGAAACGACTCTTCAGCATGAACAGAGAGATAATGGTGATGGAGGTGCGCAGCAAGCGACAGGCCAGGAGGATCGCGGATCTCTCGAGCATAGAAGACGTGCCATGCGAGAGAGCGCAGTACAACCGATTCAGTTGGACTAATTTATGTCAATGACTTTAACATCACAGATGTAGAGGAGTTCAAAGTGGGACTCCAAGAAGAATACAATGTGGAAAACATAGCAAGAGCATTCATCAAACCACGGAACCCCAAAACGCAAGCCTTTTCGTCAACAATATTTACATCACTGGAGAACGACATACTAGAGTGTACCCCTTCAATAATAAACTATGATGTGTAACCACAGCCAAGCATATAGGCACACTGCGAAAAAATGCCGCAGCGATATGCAGGAGATTGGTGGAGTTGGTCACTCGTCTCAAGGCTGTACATAGGACCAGGAGAACTGCTACTACTGCAGAGGCTCACATGCAGCGGAAAGTTCTGCGTGTGAGAAAGAAATAAAAGAGGAACGTGTTGGAAATCATGCAGAGAGAAAAAGTAACAATGCGAAGAGCACAACAACCAAACGAAGGAGTGACAGACCGAACGTGCGATGCCATCAACCAAATATATTGCCCACTCTGACTGTAAAATGAACGATTCACACCATCCCACCCTTGGTTATTAGAAAAATGTATAGCAAGTCATCTTGGAAGCATACCCAAAACAATCGGATAAACGAGCAAAACGGTATTTACTGTGGAAATGACGCAGCACAATGCCTAAGAATGAAAAAACTAAAACGGGTAAACCAGTTCCCCGTCTCGGTAGAAAAAAACCTCGATATCAGGATCCACTGAGGCATGATGTATGTCTCTGAAAACGACATGAAAACTTTTGAATAATTCAAGAAGGGTCTACTTGAAAAATGCGGAATTCCGGATGCAATTCAAGCGACCTTGATAAAACCCATTAATGTGCATGCCAAACCCCTAATTCTGTCCTTCAGACAATCACCTATCTCAGAGAACACAGACATACCAGGGGGACAAGCTAAAACTACAGTATGAAATCAAACCGTAGCCAATGATGTGCTACACTACACTTCGAACATGTTTCTTCTGGACAATATTTGATTCCATGCCCATACACTAAACCTTTCTTGCACATCATTGGCTACGGTTTGATTTCATACAGTGTATTTTTAGCTTGTCCCCCTGGTATGTCTATGTTCTCTGAGATAGGTGATTGTCTGAAGGACAGACGTGAGACCGGCAGGCCGCAGCGGAGACGGTTCAAGAAACGGTTTGTAAAACTACAGAAATTTCTCGAGGTTCCTTCTCGACTCGCGCGCTGTCAAAACACAAAAGTTCATTAAATTCATGCACTTGTAACTTTTGAAATAATGCACCTATCGAGTTCAAATTACTCTCAAAAGAAAGAATGAAACTTTATGAACAGAAATGTGTAAATGTCAAAACACTTTAGCATTTACAGACAACAGGAAGTCAAGTTTCCGTAACCCCTCGATGAGAGGCAGAATTATTCAATGAGCCTCATTTTGTCCAGAAGTTCATTTCTAAACTTGTGATGCCACCCGGCTAAGTGGACGCAAACCCCCGAGTTTGACGGGCACAGAGTCACATAAATAGCCTAACCCAGACTAGGGTCGGAAACGATTAAAATAAGATAATGAATACGACGAGCAGAGCATGGTATCAAGAAAGGGTTCTCACCTGTTCGAAAATAATGTTCAGGAGAA
>JACJUY010014340.1:0-17798 GCA_014220935.1 Platorchestia sp. MABIK | reverse complement strand
CATCCTAGATACAAAATAATGCTCCGTACACTGTGAGCAAATGCAGATTCCTACACGTGTGATAACAAGATGAATGGTAATTGTAGACACACGAAAGATTGTTACTCATCTGATTGCCAGTGCCGTCGCTTGCCCGTAGGCAGCGAGGCATCTACACGTCCTGCACTTAAAGTCTCGGTGGCGCTCATGCCCTAACGCTGTCTCGCAGACCGGCAGCCTCAGGCGACGCTGTTATGACTGCGAACATACACGTTTCCTGCTTACAATGTTTTACGTAAAAAATTTACCGGAAATAGCAAGTGTCGTCAGATAATTAGATTAGATTACGTTCGCATATTAATTAACAAGTATTTATACGGAATGAACAAGATTCTAGGTGTCTACGGATAGAGTTGAGATACGTGAAGAGAAAATAGAGGTATCTAGCACTACAGCTCTCCCAAGACGTTCGTGACGTGGTATTCTCGGAGTGGGTGTAGTTTTCGAGCGACGCTTCTCGACGTACTGAAGTAACCGTTGGTTGCGATGTCCGTAGAGCCAAGCATATGCTGCGCTTATCGACGATAACATATTTTTGATGGCGGATCCTTTCCGAAGGTGATCGTTGGCCAAACGAACCCTTCTTCGTAACGTTTATTTAAACACGACGTAGGGTTGAAGCGTAAACCATTACAGCGGTACTGAACATGCGCGTCTAAATGATAGCCTTGAATATACGGCTTCACTGGTGCCTATTCAATAATAATATTTAATAAATTAATTTATAATTAAATCAGCATAGTTTATCTTATTAGAGGCTGGTGTCAGTGGATACCAAATATCCTATTGAAATGATACCTAAAGAACATAATTTCGGTCGCAAAAATGGGAAAACAGATCCCTTACACAAAAGCTTGTTAAGCATTGAAGAAAAGTTAGAACGAAGACTTTAAGTTCAGTATAGCGAGGTTTTGATACTATTCATTTTACATCATAAAAAAAAGCTAAAGAAACTGAAATGTACCTAAATCTGAAAATATATTCGCTGAATACTAAAGTAGAAAAACTATCGCCATGTTTAAAGATTTGGGAATAAAGAAGTGCTAGAGTATTTTTTTATCGATCTCCAAAGACAATTTATCATTGGAATGATTAGAATTCAAATAAGTTAGGAATGATTTACAGTGCTTCCTGTCGTGGAATAATAAAAAGGTATCATCCTTATACAGTGTCTTTAACATATAGGCTTTAAACCAGTGGTCCACTTGTTTAACCGTAACCAATAATGAAAAATTATTGGCTAGTACAAAATCAACTAATAAAAAAAATACTAACAGTGCAAGCTGGTCTCTCAGCTCTCCAGTTTAGATTATGTGGCAAAAAGCATAACATTGATGTTGTGAATTATTCCCTTTTTTGGGGAAAGTCTCAAAGAATGATGTTCACGCATAAGTGTCAAGGAGTAATAATGAAATGCAAGTTCTTTTCCACTGCAAATGAACTATGTCAAGAGAGAGGTCACGAGAAAACACGAAATCTTCAACAGAAATTTGAACTAGTCACAGAAAGCCACCGCATCTGGCAATGAGGTTGTGCTCTTTCCCAGCGGCAGTTGCTTGATGTACGATGCATAATGACATCTATTACAGGGTCCTGCAGCCTCCCGCCATACCTATCGATGACCAAAAAAGCAGCTATAAACAAAGCCATGTGATGCATCACTCGGCGTCAGACATTTTACCGCTAATATGGAGTAGCGGCTTGTAAGCCCGCCAGTAAAGTTCGGAGCGATGATAATCATATGCCGGGCCTACACCTCTACGGCAAAATCAAAGGCTCTTCAATGGTCTTAAGAGGCTAAATTAGGCACTAAAGTTTAAAAATATGTTACATAATTTTAACTCATCTCTATGAGTAGTATTATAAGCAAGTTTAATGTAAGCTCCAACTTCCGCTCCAGGCTCTGGTTTCTTTTTTAATATAATTTTTTGCTTAGCGTTCAGACAGTGCCTTATTACCTATCCCTATTTTACGGAATAAAGAAGCAATAATGTTCAATGGTTTTTGTGAAGTGTATACATTATGCCTCCAGTAATAATGATAAATAGAGAATTTACTTATGAATTTACGCTCTATGTATGACTGAGAATTGCCTATGAAGTCTCAGTTCAGCGAGGTGACAAATGGGTGTATTCAAGTGAGTGTGCGCGCTTAGAACAGAGAAAAGGGTGGGTCCAAATGAAGAACTATGCTTTAAAAATTGATATTTTTGTTTTTACGATAGCCGAATATGATCAATGGAGAGTTCCGTACAACACTGCTGCTGTCACCAAGAGATTCTAGTCCAACAACATCAGCGGCTGGACATAAGTATTTTCACAAGTATATTTTTGATGTTAGACGAGAACTTCGCGCTCTGGCTTAAAAATAAAGAGTACAGGTAGTTCAGAGAACATATATTTCCCAGAATATTTAAACGAAACCGAATAAAACTCATTGACAACCAAAATGTCAGCTAACAAAGAAATGAATCAGGCACGAGTATTTGGCTATAATTGAAATGATTCTAAATAACTATTATTTTATGGAGAAATTTGAAAATTTTAATCGAAAAACTTTTTAAAATCTACCAAAAAACTTCTAAAAGCACAACTACTGTAGATAACCTACATACGATCGGCACAATTATTACCCCTCCAGATTTTCTTGAACATTGATGCTCAGAGTCAACAATGCCGGAAGTCGGGGCAATACCTGAAGACACTCGAAAGTCAACAGTTAGACTCCAGAACGAAGGACTGACCTATAGACAATTACTGAATATGTTAAAATTTCACACTCGAATCTTGGTGCAATAGTTCGAAAGCCACGAGAGACTGGGGCTCTCCTGTCTGCCCAGTCGGAGCTCGTCACAAGACCACGGGCCACTTTCGCCGCTACATGCTGCGTCAGGTGACGAATGAGCCCATGATAACCCGTCCATAACTGCAGAAAGACCTAGAGTTCCGTTCACATCAGTCGAAAAACGGTCGTTAGAGAAATGCATTTAAGTGGTCTACATTCTTCGATTCCACATAGAACTCCTATAGTAAAGGACCTGTATAAAACATACAGCAAAATATGCGAAGAACCGTTTAATGTTTGGTAAAGGTTATCTTGACATAGGCATTGAGTTTTAAAAATGGATTAAGTGGTCTGATGGAAGCAAAAATAATTTTTTCGGCCAAAACGAAGCTCGTTATGTTCGGAGGAAAACAGGGACTGCCTGTAATCCATAGAACATCATACCCACCGTCAAGCATGGAGTAGGAAGCATCAGGGTTGGTTGAGGGCTGTTTGACTATTCATGGTGTAGGGGAACACCAAATCTTTGATGATGGAATAGATAGTTTCACGTACAGGCAGATGCCTAAGCAGAAGCTGCTTTCAAGCGCAAGAAAATTTTACAGCCGGTGCAGGTGGACCTTTCAGCAAGAGAATCACTCTAAACATACGGCAAAGTACACAAAAGAATGGTTGAGAAATAAGAAAATAGATGTCTTTCTGTGGCCAAGTCAATCGTGTGACCTCAATCATATTGAAAATTTGTGACATGTATTCAAAAATGCTGTGCGCCAAAGAACTCCAAAGAACCTTACTGACTTAATCAGGGATCATCTGCATGCAACAATGGAACAAGATACCACAAAAAAAATGACAAAAGCTAGTTTCCAATTATAATAATCGCCTCCATGCTGGTATTGCAATAAAAGTTACGCCGCTGAATATTAAAGACTTGTTTATAATTTTGGCCTAATTCTCTAGTCCCATACATTTCTTTGTTGAGTTTATTTCTAGATAAATTTTATTTGGTTTGTTTAAATAATCAGATAAAAACATGTTCTCTTACCCACCTGTCCTCTTTACGCCAAGTAAAATCTCTAAATTTTGATGTTACATCAAAAAAGAGTTATATAAATACTTTTTGTCCATGCACTGTCGGTGTCCTACGCTTTAGGAATTAGGTCAGTGGCTATAACCAAGATTTTTCAATTTTGACCTAGCTCTATGTACTCTCTACTTTTCCTGTTTAAGATTTTGAGTGAGCATCGAGCTCACTTAGTTGCTTTCCTCTAATTCTTTAATTTATTTTTAAATAATTCAATCCTTAACGTACCAATGCATCAAAAAGAGCTTAAACGTTTAGTTGTACGGCCTTCAGTGGGTGAGATACAGATAGTAAATCTGTCACAAGCACAGTGGCGATAGCCCATTGCAGATCATTTCCGATACCCAATAAAGATACAATAGAAATGACCGATGTGGATTCCAATACCGCCACTAACAACGAACGGAACAGGAAAAGGCACCAGCGATTGATCAAATTTTTGAACAGATCATACCAGAGAGCCAAGCGCAATGCCCAGCCTTCGATAGCAAATATTGAGTAATTGCGGGCTGGTAGCTTCACTGAATGATCTAATTTACGAAAATAGTAACTATTCGCATTTAAATTCGCAGTCTGAGTTCTGATTGTTAGCGAGGTATTCACGAAGGTTGGGGTTCACTTCTTTCCTTCATGCTCGGCAGTGTCGTATTTAGGTAAAAGCTGAAGTTTATGGTGAGTTATTATTAGACAACGCGACTACAAGAAAATCAGAATTCAGAATTTCCCTCATAAATTGACAAACGTCGATAAAGTTTCTGTTTGCAGCTAAAATTGTAAGTTAACACTAGTGGGAAGGAGATGCAGTAAAAAAAGTAAACTTTCCTGGAATTTTTTCACGTAAAATAAAACAGCTGCGTAGCAAACCGCGCGTGGTTTGTAAGGGCAGAAGCTCCTATTGGTTTTCCTTCCTCAGAGTTTGCCTCTATACGGTCTCGACTTGTTCTAAGAAGTTATAGCTCTCGAATGCCAAACATAAATCATGTGAAGGCTTGAGCAGTAATTCCAAAAGGCTATCGCGACGTTATTAGGCCGGTTTGTAAAGAGTTTCCAATAAATGCAATGTGCGAACTGCTCTTGAACTGAAGTACCTTTTTTAAATAGAAAACATACGTAACATTTCAACAGAAAGATTTACACTGTAAGGTAAAATTCACCCACTTCAAGAGCATAGAACTTGTCATAATACTTACATGTATCATTATTGTAAATCACCTTATTGTTTCCTAATGTACCTCATAGTTTATCCCATTTCTTTCAGGTATGTCAGCAGTGATGGTAAAATAAGTAATTTCCGAAATGAGTACATTTCACCTAAGCATTTGACTACTTCACTATTTGAACATTTTTCGTTTAATTAGGGAACCTACTACCCTGCACTTGCCTCAATTTTCAAATCTCACTGTACACATTTCTAGTGCACCTAGGGGAACGAAAATACATACAGATATGTGAAATGGAGTTCTGAACACATTTTCTTCTATAAGAATTGACGATTTTTGCAAATAAAAGAAAAATTTCGCGATTATTAATATTTTTGCGCAAAATTTTTCTCACTCTACAATTTTCAATGTAGAAGAGTGATCTTGGTCTCATTCGACGCGGAAGGACTGTATAGGAACACCGTAACGTAGAATGTTTTTGAATTTCGGATTAGAAAAAAGTTATTGTTATATATGTCCGAAAAATGTCTCCCCCAGAAAAATCCTAGAAAACTTTTTCTAACCTCAGATTGCAACATTCTATTGCACCTAGGAGAACAAAAATGCACACAGATATGTAAAATTGAATTCAAAAACACATTTGCATATAAAAAAATTTCAATTTCTGCAATGGAAAAAAGTTATGGGGCAAACATATTTAAAATTCTTTTTTTTGCGCCAAACCACTTTCCACTTTCCGGTAGAAACAGCGTAGCGAAGCGAAATTCTATTTGAATTGCAAATTAATTTTTTTTAACAGAAATTTTTTTTTAATTTTTTTATATGTTGGACTTGTGTAACGATAACTTTTTTTCTAATGCGAAATTCAAAAACATCGTCACGGTGTTACGGTGTTTTACAGTCCTTCCGCGTCGAATGAAACGAAAACCATGCTCCTACATTGAAAATTGTACAGTGAGAAATGTTTTGCGCAAGTATACTTATTTTTCTTTTAATCGAGCGAAAATTTTTTTCTTGCCAAGAAAAATTTTTATAGAAGCAAATGTGTTTGGAATTCAATTTTACATTTCTGTACGCATTTTCGTTAACATAGTTGCAATAGAAATGGAAAAAAGATGTTTGTAAAATTTGGTTCTTTATGTGACGTCCAGGGTAGTAGGTCCCCTTCAGTTTTTCAGTACAGTACGAGCTCAGATTTTCAAACTGTCTCTTTGTTTTGTTCATACGTAGCGAAGCATTTAGATTATTTTCAATTAGAAACGCTTTTTGCTTGTCAGTAGTTTTTTTCCCTGAAACTTGTTTCAAAATAATTTTCCTGATCTCAACTCATTTGTACATCGTTGCAGCTCATGTTAGCTGCTTATCTATTGTGTATCTTATAAAGAAAACAAGGGTAACGATAGAAGCAACGGCTTGTAAAGTGGTTTTTGTGCTCCTTATCTGAAGGCCCAGGGATTTCTGCACACCAGTGATAGTTGAATCTGAGAAAATACTGAAATAAATCTTCCACGCAATTGGCGCTCGGACATCTTTTATTCGCCAAGATAAAAACAAAGATGGATGTGGAGAACATTAGTCGGCAAATATGGTACCTAGAGACCGAAGATAATTCAACAATACTAACATGTTCTTGATGCATCACACGAACCCGAGACCAATGGCATTATGGTGAACTACCCAAGGGATAATTAAACCAACAGGCCGGTCTTCGAGAGCCTAATTTGCACTTTTGAATCATTTAAACGTTATCTGTTGGATGTCTGTAGCACAGCTGGAGCTTAGCTTCCTTCATAGTGCTTCGACACGCTGCCATCAAAAGGCGTACCAACTGTACTGGCTTCCTATGTACCAACTGTACCGTCTTGCTCTTTCTTTCTTCTGAGCTCCAAACTCAATGGTTTCTAATTAAGAGTTGCCTTCTCATTGGTTGCCTCTAATCAACAAAGAAGAGTGACTCGTTTTCTATGATAATTCGATTCTGCTGAATGGCGCTTCACACTGCTGGTATGAAGAGTCATGGCTGTAGAGCGAGACGCTCATGCTTAATATATTGTTGTGCACAACGGGGTTAACCAAAGCTTTCAGATCCTCCGTCAGTGCTTCAATATTTATATTAACCCAATGATCAAATTGTCAGATGCTGTGATAAATTTTAAGCACATGGGAAGTCGTGTGTGATTTCTTAGTTCAAAATAGTTCTTCATGCTTTTCATTTATTCATCGAGCTAAAATTGTTTAAGCAAGGTGCGTATTATTTTTTTGCAATTTTTACTGTCTGTGTACAACAACTCAAAATAAGAGTACTTCACTGTAGTGATTATTTCAGATTTTATGTGTTTTTTTTCTGGGGATTTCGATGCGGTGGCTTGTTCGGTTGACTGCTAAGTCCGAGTAGATCAAGACGTCACTACGATCAAGAAAAAAAAAAGAAAAACCATATATTTCCGAATAAGTTGACACATGAGATACATAACAACATATTGGCTTTCAAAAATTTCTTAATATAAGACTTCCTTAGACAAACGTACCATACGAGGTGTACTAATAGACAAACTACACGTGGCCTACTAATAGGCAAACCATACGAGGTGTACAAATAGATAAACCATACGTGGCGTGCTAAAAGATTAACCCTGTCAATGGCTTATTAAATCAAAAATATCAACTCTTGGATATTTTATATTCTAAGAGATGGCTGACAACTTATACATAATTTAAATGCTACTAAAGAATTCTTCGAAATTCTTAAATTATTAGTTGAATTGAAGTAAGAAAGAACAAAAAACACTATACCGAAGCAGATTGAAACACCGTCGCAAATGACTATCAAGTATTGAGAAAAAGTTAGTCACAAAGTAATTTATAAAAAACATCGTGCAACACAACACGCACATCTAGAAACGCGTAGACAAACTCACATGCAAAAGGAAATTCATGGCTTGTTCAACATACGGACGGAAAGATAATTTTTTCACGAGCGCTTTATTTCATTTGTCTGTTTATTTTTTTCATTTTTTCTATTCAAATATGCATCCTCTGGGGTAGTGATAGATCTATTTTTGAATCATTAAGCAAGTGTAATAAATATATTTATTTCTGAAATACGGTTCAGTGTTAACTGTCGCAGAGCTTTAAGTAAAATGTAATGTGTCCTGAAGTTTTGTTTATACGCAAAAATAGAAATAATAACAAATATATACATATCTGTGCATATATATTTGAAACATGTATATGTGCACACACACATAGACATACATGTATGCGTGCACACACACATATATGACAGAGATGTGAAATGACGTGACACATTTACTCTAAATTCTTTTAGAGTTCTAGAGTTTTTGATATGCTGAGGAAGCTTGGTTCACAAAAGAGCTCCAGAAACTGAGAGAGTTTTTTGTCCCACCTCAGATGAACGGTAATTGATAAAGACATCATTCCTCCGATTTGTTTTTTTGTTTGGGATCATGGATGAAATTTTTTTTTTACCGCTTCAGCATTACTTCGAGGGACGTACAGAGATGAGAACACTCGTCGAGCTTTTTGAATTATGAATCTCTCTGGTATTGGGGTCCAGATGAATTTTTTTTAAAAGAGGGGTGGCACGATTCTGTTTCTCGAAATTACCTTTGCATACCACTTTGGCTGCGAAGTTCATACATTTTTGCAAGTCTTTCTGAAGATATTTAGATAAATCTTCCCACACTAGACTGGAGTAGTCCAAACACAAGAAAACTAAAGACTGAATAACCAATATCCTAGGTTTTTCGCCCAGTGTGTTCTTAATGCTATGAAAGAACATAAATGTTCCACTAATTTTTTGTACATTGTTTCAACGTGTGGTTTGAAAGTCACATTTTTTACCTTATCTACTGGTTCAATTTTGTCGTCTCCAAATCTTAGCGTAAATGGTGGTAAATTTTTAATCGCATTCTGTGATCCAAAAATAATGCAATGCGTTCTACTTGCATTAAGTTTGAGGCCATTATGGTCATACCACAATTTCAGGTTTCGTAGAAGGTTTTCTACGTTGGCTTTTCTTTCTTCCAAATCTGCTGACGAACTTTTCATGGCAATTTGTACATCATCAGCATACATGGAGATTTTTGTGTTTGCCAGCATAGTGGGGAAATCATTGATGAAAATAGGAGCGGATCGAGGATTGAACCTTGGTGAACGTCAAAATTATTTGGTATAAATGGTGATATTTTGTTATTCAAGCATACTGCACGAGAGCAGTTTAGTAGGTAGCTTTCAAACCATTGAGTGTGTATTATGAGGTTCGAAATTTTTCAACACACAACAGTGCTGTGGATTTTAATGCTACTCTCTGAACTTTGCTTGGGTAGTAGAACATATTCTTCATATATTTCAATATTCGATGATTATGATAATTTCTTAGAATTGGATACTGCCCGATAGAATGTAATTTCAACATATGTTGCGAAGTACAAGAAAAAAGTTAATCATCAGGCTTGGGATGACAGGCATAATTTATCAGATTCAAGCAACATTTTCTACCAAAGAAAAAACGAACTAAACATATTCGTACTGTGAAGCAAAGGAGCAAAATAATATTTATAATTTTGCATGGAATGTTTCAATTGCATGACGGCCGTCAAACAGTTTTTGTGCTTCGCAATCAAATTCGTATATGTTTGTGCTGGGATGTTATTTCATTTCCCAGTAGCTTCACATGTTTTAATGTTTGAAAGGTCTTCGGGTCCCAAAGTGTTCGACCTTTCTATTCTCGCCTCAAATTTTCTAATGGATTTGAGTAAGGACTCATCAAAGGCCACGGCAAGACGTCAATTTTATTTCCTGGAGCCTTGCAGTCAGATTTAGACTTGTGTTTGAAGTTATGGCCGTTGTATAGAACAGAAACCGAGTGTCGAGCCATAACTTCGAGTCAAATTTTTCGTTCAGTACGTCATTACGTACATCCTCGACTGCAATGAAATTACAAGCTCAACTTAAACTGAAAAAAATATATATCACGGAATCACTTCCATGTTTGACTGTTGACACTGAGTTAAAAAAAAGCCTCACCTTATGTTTGGAGAAGCTTCTTTCCTTAATTACTTTAAGAGACGCGAACGAATTTTGCCATGAATTTTTTGAAAAATGAAAAAAGTACTTTCGGAGGGAAATAAACTTTCGGGTATTCACAGCATGTTTATGACATTCAATTAAACAGTTGTAGCCCTAAAAATGTTGAAATTTACCCATACCCCCCTCCCCTCCATGGAAAATTCTTTAAAATTTCAATTTCTCAGCCAATATTGTACATAGAGACAAATGGTCTTTTTTGTTCGATTCATAATCAAAATATCTACCATAACTGGTAAAGGTTTTTTGTTTTTCCAAAAAAAAGAAAAATTGACAACTATTTGAATATTGAAAACATAGTTATTTTTTTCTATGAACGATGAAAAAATTTCAAATCTACTTTTCAAAAAAACTCTCACTAGCATTTATTGTACTCACTTTGCTCTTTATGATGCAAAAAAAATCTTCTCAATAGCTTCAAAACTGGAGGAGAAATTGCCCGTCAAAGTCTATGAACCACATTTTGAGAAAATGTCGGTCAAAGTTACCAACACCATAATGCAGAGTACACAGTGTTTCCTTTGTATGATTTCATATTTTTTTTCATCAGAACTTACAAACTAATACACTACTAATAAGTTAAAATATTTCAGATAAGTCTTTCATAGTTGTAACAAGTCACTACCACTAATAAGTCACTAACACCTGATGCAAACTGCAGAGGGCCTCGAACGGTTTTTCCCTATGAAATATTCAAGAATTAAAAAGAAATACTTCTGGAGTGGAATAAGCTCTGAGGTATTCACAGCATGTTTATAACATTCGAATAAACATTTATAACCCATTAAGTTTTAAGAATTTACCCACACCCCCTTCCCCACACCCAGAGGCCAATTTCACAAAATTTAAATTTCTCAGCCAATAGTGTACATAGAGACGATTAGTTTTTTTTTTGTTCGATTCACAATGAACATATCTACAAATGAATGAGACAGTTTTTTGATATCGTTTCAGAATTTTTTTTTACAAAATTTAGAATTTTTATACCTAAATTTTTTATTTTTATTTTTTGCAATAAAAAAATTTCGAATCAATTTACCAAAAAACTAGATCAGGTATTTATAGTACCTACTTCGATCATTACGATGCAAAAAAGGTTTCCTCCATAGGGGAAAAACTGTAGCTGGAATTGCCCCTCAAAGTTGAAAATGTATCTTCTGCCAGAGCGAACAGCTGCATTTGATATTCTAGGCATTTCACAGGACGGACAAGCACAAAACCACTCACTAAGATGGTCAAGAGACCACTAAACCTCTCTAATGAATGGATAGTTGCCTAAAAACAAAGAAAAAACTTTTCGTAACACCAACCAGAGCTAAGCAGAGCCGCAGCTGGTCTCTCTGAGCGCAACTGCGGGGGAGGAGGGGGGCAATTTGGGGGTAATTATGGGGGTTTGGGTTGCCAAAACGGGCCAAATGACGTTTCTACGTGATAGAGGGAGGGTTTAGGAGCATTTTCAAGCAATAATCTCATTTTCAGTTTTGGGCCCCAAAAAACTGTTCGCTTCCCTTAAAAACGACACCCTTCTTATTAAATGATCCCATAGTATAAGCACTCATAAGAAAATTTTTTACCCTAGAACATTTTTGCCCAATTTGAACGTGAAGGATGATGTGGTGTGTGAAATGACATTTGTTAAGCCCTACCTATACTTGAACTACGTTAAAATATAAGAGCACCTACGCTCTTTCATCGTGCGTTCAAGTTTCATGCACATAGGCAATGTTCTTGAGCACAATTTCGCGGTGCATTTTAATCTCACGACCTACTGTAGTTTTGCGAGCTGCCCACAGTAACAATTTCGACGGTCTTCTACTTACACTGTGCCCGCCCACGCACATCGCTGTCGTATCAAATTATTTCCATTCCTCAATCGCATGTTGTTGTCTATATGTACGGACAACTAAGCGTTCTGAAATATTTCGGTAACCAATACAGGACTTGTGCGAGTCTTTGTTTTTTGTTTCAATTGAACGCTGAGCTCATCACAGCCCTGCTGGCAATATGAGAATAATGTAGTGGCACATAAAGCAAAATGTTATATTTGTTACGCGTCGTTCTAAAAAATTCTAATTAATAAATATTGTCGTGGTTTACGCTTCAGATACCCTACGTCGTGTTTAAATCAACGTTACGAGAAGGGTTCGTTTGGCCAACGATCACCTTCGGAAAAGATCCGCCATCAAAAATAGATTATCGTCGATACGAACAGCATGTGCTCAGTTCTACGAACATAGCCCAGAACATCGCATCAAATCGTAAACCGTCAAACCGTCAACCTCGAGAAAGCGTCATTTGAAAACTACCCTACCGTGACACCCCCACTCTGGAGAACTCCACGTCCCCCAGCGTCTTGAGGGAGCTGTAGTGCTAGATACCTCTATTTTCTCTTCACATATCTCAAACTCTATTCGTAGACACCTAGAATCTTGTTCATTCCATATAATTACTTGTTAATTAAAATGTGAACGTAGTCTAATCTAATTATCTGACGACACTTGCTATTTCCGGTAAATTATTAATGTTAAGAATCGTGAACCAGGACACGTATGTTCCCAATCATAACAGCGTCACTATGGCTGTTCGTCTGTGAGACGGCGTCTGGGCATTAAGAGGAGGGCAGCGTTGTGAGGTAGAGGTCGTGTGTATTCGTCTTCTACCCTCGCGGGTATGCGAGACGACGATTCATTGTACAACCAATTGACTCAATTGGTTCAGCCGCCAATCTGGAATTTGAGTGCAGATGAGTATCAATTCTTCATGTGTCCACTATTATCATTCATCCTTGTTATCTTACGTGTAGGAATCTGCATTTGCTCACAGTGTACGGAGCATTATTTTGTATCTAGGATGTATGCGTAATTCCACATTCTGTATTATATAATCTGTGTTTCGCTAATTGATTCAGTAACGAGGCCTCACCTCGATATGAGCTTATAAAAAAATAAATTCCTGTCCTTCGATTGTGTTAACTATTTGAATCAGAAGTCATCGTTATTTTTCAAGTCATCATTTCTATATTAAATAACTAATTTGGAAGCCTGTTTATTTAATCCCTTGCAATTATTTAGCCATCAGGAATATACTGAAAAATACGTCATCAGAAATAAATGACTTATGAATAAGATAAAAGAACTAAACAGCGAGAACGATCATTATAATGTAGCTGAACGGTGAATTTGAGTTTGCTGTAATATAAAATGATATCTTCGAATCGCACACGCACGAAAGATCATTATATATTCTGCATCCCTCAACACGATAAGTTGAACTGTGAATCTTTTCAAATTGCATAGATCGATGTTATTTGAACCTATTTTTTTACCGCTGCTGTATGTTAACTAATTTTTTCCATGATACCTGTTAAATTTTCTACATCAAATCTGTTTTTTTTTAAATATATTCTGAATTCAGTTTCATGTACTCAATAACACAAAAAAAATTCAAATCATACGAGTACTTAGTTTGAAAATCTACAAATTTTCATTACTGGCTCTAAATTGTCTTCTGTACAGATATTTTTAATTATGTAAGGGATGATTATTATTATGAGAGTTTTGGTATTCTTAATTTGAGTTTCATCAGTAGTGATATCAGAAGTAGCATGATAGATGTTGTCCGTGCATCATGATGGACGCGTGTTGAAAACATTCTGTCAATCAAACAACAAATGACGTTATTTTTTAGAATGAATTGCATTTTAATTTTTGTAATGAATGTAAGTTCTTAATTAAACAATCATTCAAATTTTGTTGCTTCTAATTAAGGTTTGAATGTCTGTACAGTTTTCGTTATGATTTTACTAACAGTATTAATTTTAATTGAATTCTTATACAGCACAAGTCAGTTTTCAGGCAAAGATTGTTATTCAGCGTCCTAACTGCAGAGCAACGTAATTGTGTAAATTCGGAAGAATACGCCGAATTTCAAATCCGAAATTCTTGTGTGGTATTGAAATCGTTTTCAATTACAATAAGCTGGTATTTGCATTGTTTTTGTGAGTCATCTGTATGAGCGTAGCAGTCAGCCGTTCCCCTATAGCGCTGTAGAAGCAAACTGAGTCCATGTCACAGATGTGTCGAGAAACAATGAAATAATGTGCCGAGAAATAAAGGCTTGCTCCCATTTCTAAATTGCAAACAATCAATAAAATAACAATCGCTTTCATAAAACCACAGATTCCCTTGAGTGTATAAAGAACATTAATTAATACTAATCCTCATATTATTAAGAGCGTACCAAAGGGCTGCTGCTTACTCTCATCTCTAAACATCTTTGCTTGAAGCAAAGAGGCAAACTACGAAAAACATGTTCAAACACATACATCGTGTTTTGAGTGACTTTTGAATTGTCTTGTGAACACAGATAATAGAGCTTATCTATATGATAATGCAGTCATGGGTATTTCCAAACTAGTTTTTGCTAACAGTAGAATTAGGGTAATCTTTATTACCATCGCATTCCGTCAAAGTAATTTTTTTTACTGGTATGTCTTGACGAAAATTCGGTCTCTCCCGTTGAAATAATTGTTTGCATCAATTGAAATGAATACAATACTTGAAAATTTAATACTTGAAATGAATACAAAAAATGAATGTATTTGAGACTTGAAAAACAGTCATAAGAGAACTGCCCTTAATTCTGGAGGAAGCTAATCAGTTTGGCTACCACAGACCATGCCGCAAACGTGAACCACCATAGCAGATGGAAACACTCTCGTCCATAAATAAACGCTTGCAGTGTTAGATATTGGTTCAAAATTTTGAGATTGATATTTTTGAATGAAGATATCGAGGGAATATCATGATGCAGAGAAAAGGTATTTTTCATTTAATAAGGGGGAAGGGCACCGGGCGTTCAGAGAAGGATAAGATATCAAATGCATTGCACCATAACTGCTTAGAATGTCCGCTTAACGAAAAGTCGCGTCATTTTTTAGTGGTTCTATACTTTTCATAATTTGACTTGCTTTAAGTTGAACTTCTTGAAATAATGGGATTCATGTTAATCCGAGAGAAATAGAGCCGGAATGCTGGAAGAGTTATTTCTTCAAGTTATTAAATAACTTTACACATTGATTTTACGTCAAGAAATATAGTGAGTTTATGTACATGAGCAGCCTTAGAGCGCCAGTGCGGTTTGAGCTTGAGAGTTCACCATCAAAATACATTGATGATGAAATAATTTGTCGGAAAATATTAGTTTCATGTGATTTCTTAGGAAGTGTATAAGTTATCCAAAGGAGTTTAATAAGAAAATTAGAGCCACACTGCACAGCAACACAATACATCACCGTTTATGTACTGAAGCATCGCTAGCAAAGTGAGCGAAGCTCAAGAGGAGAACTGTTATTCATATGGGTCATTCATTGGTCGGAAGATGTTCCATGATCAGTTTAATACCCTCGCAAGAGATCACTTTTTTCCATTTCCTATATCAATTAAATTCAACGTCAGTACATAATGGTTATAAACATAATAATCCTGCTTTTTTAAATCAAAGAGGATAACGCAACTAATTTACGAATTTCGGATGGTCAGCTACATGATTAGGACCACGGATGGGTGTGCTCTCGTTAGCTACAGGAGTTTGCCGAGAAAACTGATTTGATTAAGATGCGCTTACCGTCAACTGATTTGCTGCCACCAATTGTGCTACGGACATGAAATGTAGTAAACGTTATGGTAAAATTTGTCAGTTGTATACATGTACGCATAACACCTCACTAGTTTTTAAACTTTTAATCACAACATGTACATTTCCTTGGAGGAAAGAAAACTTGTGTGGAAGGGACTATATGAAACTCAAAAAGTTTTCCATCGATTTCAAATGCTTGATAAAAATCTAAAGCAGCCAAAGAATTTCTTCAGCTATCGCACCTTGACTGATGCACTTTGTGATAGCTTTAAGAGACGTAGATTAGACATGTGCTCAAAAACAACAAAAATAGTGTTGGGGGCCGCGACGGGATATAGTTTGAAAGGCAATTTCCAACAAAAAAAGTGACTGAACTAAACTGGCTCTAAGAGTTTTTAGTTAATAAGAATTTTATGCTTTCTCTTCCTTTTCTTTACACCTACCTTAAAAAACGAGTACAACGTAAAATCAAATAGTGATTCTCTCAGAAAATAAAATGCGTAATTGGGGTTGAAATTTCCCGGTAAAATTTCATTCATCAGATGTTGGCCAAAGAACGCGTCCAACCCAAACAAATATGAAGTAGAACAAATAAATCACGACGTAAGAACATAAAAAAGCAGAAAGATTTAGAATGATGAGAAAGAAAATGACAAGCAAATAAAATCTCTAAAATGCTGATGCGTGAAACACGTTCAGTAAATTGGTTATCAAAAATACCTTGATAAAAAGTGAGTATATAGTCATACTATAATTGGTGTTAGAATAGCTATCAAAATTTCAAACAAGTGAGAAACGAACCGAGGAAAGTTTGCCTTCAGTCATTCTGTCTTAATGGTGAAACAACTAAGAGATAAAGGGAAGAAAACAATTAAATCTTCGAGATGCTAAAATGAGCGTCTGGATGACCATAACATTCACTAACACTGACGCAGGAGCTTCACCATCACACCATAATAAAATAACAATAGAAGAATAACTTGTGTGTGCAAATGATCCTAGGCATAAAGTACGAAACTCTTTGATCAGCAATGTGCAATTTCGTTCGTATACTCATCCGAGTTCGTAAAAAATGAGCATGCGCTCTTCAGAACGAGCAAGCTTGGTACATGATATGTAATGAAATTGCCTATGTACACAATACCTGTCTAAATGATTTTAAGTGCATGGGAAAAATAACCAGAAATTATTAAAAAGTGCATTGTTGACACGCAAAAATGAAAAAATGTATGAATTCGTATTCATGCAGAAACATACTTTTAAATTCCCGAAATATGTGTGTAATTCATTTTAATTTACAGATAAAACAATTTGTTTTACACATCTAACGCCCTACATTACAGTTAGTGTTGGAATAAAATCGTAAAAATTGAACTCAGGGACGTAAAATGCATATGCGTGGCATTAGCAATTTAAGAAATCTCTTCAATTGGGTTGTAATGAGCAACAACGTTCGTTCTATGGCGAACCAAGATACAGAGCAACATTTCCGCGATATAGAGCGATGTGCCAGTTATTTTTTATGCTTTCATACATCAAATCTCAAAACTGTGGCTCGTAATTATCATTTGTCTAACGTTCTACTGAATTGTTTATTACTACACAAATCAATCATCAGGAATATGTTCAAAATCTCTTCTTAAAAGAGAAAAAGGAAGAAGAGGAAAAAGTGAAAAGCAGAAGTAAACAAAAACTGTTAAGATACTGCGTGAGACTCAATATAGAAGTTTGTCAGGCAAATTCAGTCCTAATAACTAAAGAGAAAGTCACACAACGGCAGACAGAAGCAATTTCTGAGACGTTTGCAGTATGAAGGAACAAGTTCTTTCAGGAAACGTCTAAAATATCTATGGAAGAAAGGCAGCTTGGTGAGCTCGGAAAGCTCAAGTGCTTTTAGATTGTCGCAAATCCAGCCTTGCTCCTTACTAAAGTCCCATGCAAGACAGCCCATATCTTGCATAATTAGGGACTAGGTCTTCTTTTAT
>JACJUY010014337.1:0-15145 GCA_014220935.1 Platorchestia sp. MABIK | reverse complement strand
AGATCAATCTATTTTTACCGCAGGCAATGGGGACACTGAGCAGTCATTGTGTTTTTAAATTTGTTACCCAAGTAAAAATATTTTGAACATAAAAAATGTGCAACTTTTTATTGGACGGACACAATTAACTTAGGGAATATCATGACTAGTTCAGAGCCATCTTAGATTGATGTTGTTTGGTATGCAAAATTACTGTAGTTGTCCTGCCTGTTTTGTCAAATTATCGTTGTTGTACGCTATTGTGTACAGAATTCAACATGTTTGTATGAAGAACTTACTCAATATTGATTTCAGAAATGATTTAGTTACATTTTAAAACAGGCGAACAAATTATCTTTTGTGAACCATCTATTTTGGAAATGAACTGTTTTTTTCTTTCTTTCATGCTTCTTACAGTTGTGGAACCACATTTTGGTAAATTTAATATTTAATATGACAATAAGAAAATCAAAACGCTGAAACATTTTTATTTTCGAAGTTTTAAGAGAAGAAACATATGTCGCGAGCGAATAATCTAGTTTCCTTACAAATGATAGCATTTATTGACAAAATATCTGGTAAATTATGTCGAACTTAAGTGCAACGTCTCTGCAGCACTTGATAGGTTAAATGAACGAAAAAAAAAAATATTATTTTAAGTCATGCCGGGCTCTACTTAGAATAATTGGTTGAAATACCTGCACTGCAGTCGGTGTGTCAATAAGTATTTTTTTAATACGATAACTGCGATGGGTTGAATTAAAGTCCAGTATTCAACTGTAATTTGCATTCAAACGATATCAGCAACATCATAGATATCAACATTTACTGGGTTCATAAATTTTATAGGACTGTTATAATTTTTTCAAACGACACATCGATGCGTCGTATCGCAGCAGGGAGAACTTGAGCGCGACCACCGCAGTAAAAGCATTGAGTGCGTTGAGATGTTTGGGTGGAGGTGGAGTTTTCATTCAATGTTTCCATGTGCAATGGAGCTTTCCGACAACTTCGATGTTCGGCTGTAAATCAGGAAAAACTACTTATTTGACCAGAAATTCTCTTAAGTATCTGACAAAATTCTTATGAAATTCTGGTCAGGAACAGGTCTTTATCCGTCTGTTCAATTCCTAAATATACTCAGTAAATTCAGAATAACACCTACAGACGCAGTAACTAGTGGCAGACAACAACACCTGCAGACGCAGTAACAAGAGGCAGACAACAACACCTGGAGACGCAGTAACTAGTGGCTGACAACAACACCTACAGACGCAGTAACTAGTGGCAAACAACAACACCTGCAGACGTAGTGACTAGTGGCAGACAACTATACGACCATACAGACTTAGTTAGAGGTTAGAGTTTAGGGTACCTGTAACGACCTGGCTAAGTTTGGGTGGGCAGGTTTAGGTTAGGAAGCGCAGCGTCCTGCGATGTCGACAGTGTGGGAAATCCTTGAACGGCTCTTGATAAAATGGGAAAATTGAGATGGAAGCCTAAATGATGTTTGTTATAACCAATGTTGCAATTTGCTATTTTTAGTGTTACAATAATTATAAAAGTAATCGTAAAATCGTTGGGCACAACGATGGATTAATGTATATCCATGAAATTTGTTTCAAATCGAACAAAAAATAGTTTATACACTAAAGTTCAATAATATTATTATTGGCCATTGCGCAGATATTGAAGTTTGAAATTTGATACTCAATTCCATTTTTTGAAAATTCATCATCCCTTGTGAGTCTTACACGTTCGAAAACGGAATTTTCACGATGCGTTTAAGACAGTTTATTTCTAAAAAAACGTTGTTACTTTTTGACGTCTGAATGGCTTAGCGATGGTGGTGTGTGCGGTCGTGCATAAATGTGCGATGGTGATCGTTTGTATTTTGTCGTAGTGGTATGTTTAGGTCGAGCATTGAATGAATTATTGGTAATTTCCCGTGTGACTGGCACTGACTATACTGCTGCGATCAAACCTATAGGACCGCACGGACTAGGATAATACAAATATCAATTGAAATCTTACGCACATTCATCAGAACTGCGTGATGGAATGTTCGTGTAAATCTGGCTTCAGTACGCATATGCAGTATATAATTAACCTGCAAATTACTGCTTGATAGGATCTGATATTATATGTGAATGTGACAGCGGTGCGGGCAAACTAATAAACGTTTAGATTTGTTTCGCGAAGCATTTTTATGTCGAAATTAAATATCAAGGAGAATTCATACATAAAGTTTCTGAAATTATTGTGAAAATGCCGGATACGTTATTGAAGTCGTATTTACGGTAGAAAACTGAACCGTTTGCATTCTGATAAACAAAAATAATGTAGCTTCACAGTATTTCTTGTATGAATAATAAATGAGAATGGAAATCCTTTGTAAATGGCGCTGACACTACAACAGGACGAATGCATTATGATATGCTTGTAGCAAAATAAACTATTTTTTACCACAGCATTATGAAAACTGTAAAAATAAGCACCTTTAAATCAGGTGCTATCCAGATAGATCAAGTGCGATTTCTTTTAAAACGATAGATTCTTTAAACTGGCCTCGAAGCGCATATTAGCGAAATAAAACTCAGAATCATTTGTCAAAACGGAGCTGACAAGAGATATTATGGCTTCGTATCTTGACGCCGTCGTTCGTGAGCGATACCTGATGACATTCAAATGTGCGACATTATGGGAGGTCACCCAGGCCCATGTCGGTCCGGTGAGCTTTTTTTGTTTTGTCGTTGGAAAAGAACCCTTAGGTGGTGGACTATTCGGTCCTAAAATTTTATAGCGCTACAGACACTAAATAGATGACATTGACTAGATGACAGGTCCCTCCCCCCCAGATGGGGGGGGGAGGGGACCAAAGGTAAGGGGACCAAAAATCCAGAATTTTCGACCCCATTTCGACCCCATATAAAACAAAAAAACACGGGAAATGGAAAATTTGAAACCATAACTTTGTTTAAAATGCTTCAAGGATTCTAAAACTGTCGTTGGTTTTGTTCTAGCATAAAAACTCAACGAGTTCTATTCATGAAATAACAATATAAATGAACTAAAAAACCAATATGTTCAATTTTTCAAAAAACTGAGGCCTAAATCGTAAAAATGAATACATGAAATTGTGTTTCATATCAAAAGTTACATATAGAAGTCCAATTTCATGAGAATCAGCCTACAAATATAAAATTTCATAATTTTTACAAAAAAAAATTTTCAAGTACAATTCACAGTGTGAATATGAAGTTATGCATGGAAATCATCGAAATAAAAATGAAAACAGCATTCAATCACATAAATTGTCCATTATATAACACTTCAACAAAAATTTTTGTTTATGGCTCATACCCAAAACCACTAACTTGAAAATTTCGTTTTCAAACAACAAACTCAACAACGTGTATGATTCACATAGTATGATTAATTTACAAAAATTTTAATAAGGTATTGAATTTTCAATATGAATATGGGCTCAATGGTCAATAATTGAACTTAAATGCTTTGCCTATCAGTTTCAATTCGAATTGAAAAAATTTTTACGGAGAGCGACTGAACAAAAAGTTCATTGGTGACTCAAGTATTTCTAAACAGTGTTTACTCATTTCCAAATGTGTTCTCACGGAATGGAAAAAGCTTTACGTTACCTTATGTGACGGATATCTGCAAACTAGAAACATTACAAATACATGTCTTGAGTGTTCCCCTGGAGTGAATAAACCCGTTGTTTTTTTCCTTCTTGTTGCACTTATGCTTTGACATGTTTGAAAGAAAGCAGTAGTTTTTTTTGGTGGGATTCCGTCAATTTCAATTTGAAAACAGTCGTTGTTTTATGAACAAAATATTACTAATTGGTTAGTTTTGAATATTTTCTTAATATTTGCATTAATTTAAGAAAAGTGCCTCAATTTTCATAGAGATTTTAGACGTTGGTCTCAAAATTCCAAATTGATTTCCACGTCGTCAAGGAATTTATGAATAATTGATCGTCATTCCTGAATTGCCGGATGAATTCTCCTGCCGTCATTTGACATTCATGTTCATTGAACTTTGCGATAGGAGCGTCAGTTTGGTGGGCTGCTGGTATAGTTGATCAATACTATGTGTCTTCATAGTATTGATCATGTGCTCGTAATATTTCTGTCTGTGTTATTTATGAAGCTGTCTTCATTTCTGATCATGAAATTACGATTACATTGATGTTGTTGCTTGCTTCTGCCAAATAAAAACGCAATTTTGATTCTGCAGGTATTGGTGATAATCGTACTTATTCTGTGCAGGTTAATATTGCAAATTTAGCAAGTGGTAATATAAATCTTGAATTTTGTAATGTTAATACTCAAGATGTATCTCACTTTGTGCCTATATAACTTCTCATATATACTGGATAAATTACTTATGTAATTTCTCTCAATGTCTTTTCTTTTTTAAGTGATTAGTTCGAACAGGACACGTGACACGCACAGGGCACACAACACAAATCAGTTTCTCAAGTATTGAGCCAATATCCTCGTTAAATTGTGAGGTGCAAATTTGCACTTGCGGTTCCGAGTGGACTTCATTACCGGAAGCCAAGGCCGCGTGTCCCGTGTCCTGTGCGTGTAACGTGTCCAGTGCGTGTCAGGAGCACAATCAGTTGAAATAAAAATGATGACTTAAGCAATAATTTTAGTAATTTCTTCAGGTTGTATGAACAATTTTCCCATCACACAATGAGTTATAACTAAGGTATAAACTTTACGAAATATCATTTCCATATTACTTCTAAATAATTATTTAATGTTAGTAAGAACTTTTTAGGAACGATTACCATAAATACTTGCAGGAACAAAAATTGTGTTACACTTTAAACAGGTAAGCAACAAAATCGAAATGATCCTTTGTTCCCATAGGTGAAAACAGGAATATTATAGTTAACACAGACTGGAATATTACTAGTTCATGATCAATAATATGATGATAACATTAACTACGATACCAAACAGATGCTCTTATCGCGTAGTTTAATAAATATGAATGCCAAATAAAGGCTGGGAATTTATTCAGCAATTCCGGAATGATGAACACGAATTGATAGATTTCTTGAAAGCATGGATGTAATTTGGAACATTTGCGAGCGATGTATAAAATATTTAAAAGGTGTCATCGAGTTTTCAAAAATAAAATTTATTTCATATTACAATACTCTAATGATCTTCAATTGTTCAATTTTTTGGTTATATAAGGATTAAAATCATGGGCAAAATTATTCTAAAATAAAATTCAAAAATTTCTAGTAAATATTAAACCATAGCATTACCTCAGCCTTCTAAAAGCATAAGTTAAACAAGAATGAAATAAACAAAAATGAACATTCATATATACTCCATGGAACATTCAAGACATGTGAGTGTAATATCTGTTCCTAAATCCCAGATATGTAACTGAGATGCACGGGTAGCGTGTTCATTACGTGCTATGCAGCGGTACTGCTCATAATGACATCTGTACACTTTTTTGCCCCTGAACAAATGAGGAAAATAAACTGTAATTGGGAAATTTGCGCATTATCAAGCGAGATTCAGGCCAGTTCTGTTTTCGCGTTCATTAGTTACCCAGCGGGTTTTTGAATTTTGGTTCATCAGTACTTATGAAATGGACTCTCATACAGCGCTGTTGATCAGCTGATTCACTAGGCACATGTGATGTGAAATTAATAATTTCGAGCCTAACGGAGGCACAGAGGACGATTTATGAAGACCTCCAGCTTTTTGTAGCTTACAGGGCTTGCAGTTGAAATCAAAATTAAGATCAGTTAGGATTCTACCATCCATATGAAATTGTTTATTCTTCAATGCATTTACCTATGACCTTTCCAGGAATGAAACTTGAACCATTTGTGAAATAAATTGCTCGTTACCACACGAGGTTACGCATGGCTGAGACTCCTAACGGAGATGACAGTATTTCGACAGAAGTTTGTGTATTGAGTGCAGATGCGTGTGTCAACAGAGACACGGTCGATTTCTGGCAGATCCCGGTGTCAAATTAATACTGAGGTAAAACAAGACTTATTTCAAGTTTTGAGACTTTCATTGCTGCTGATATCATTGACTTGAAACATGAGAAACTAACGAATTCACTAAAAAAATGCACAGACAGACAAAAAGAGAGCCCCGTTGAGCTGGAGGATTTTGTAACCCTTAACAGCCTTAATTACCTTATGTGGCACACTCACTAAAAATGGGAACACAATTTTTTCTCCTCGAATTTGTGTCGTGATGTAATTTTTGAAGCGTGCTGCTGTAAGGCAGTTCAGTCCCCACTCTGATGGTGATAACCTGATGCGAGCGTCAGTCTAATGACAGGGGCTGTGATGTTGGGAACATGAGTAAAAAATTTGGGCGGAAATGTGTTAATATGAGGCCTAAAAACATCCTACAAAACTCACACAATATCGGATAGGAGTCGGTATGGGTCAATGTCAAATTATGTCACAATACCAAATTAACAAGGAGCAGAAGATAATTGAAGCGTTAGATGAGCTAGCAAATTGCATGTTGTGTTTCCACGATTCCTTAAACTTTTGGACGATAACTATCAACGCCCCTTTAGACTTCCCTCTTGGCGGAGTTATCGGTTCCCTCGTGCTTGGTTAAATAGTTCATCTCAAAGTCAAAAATGCACAAAATCAATTTTGTCTGATCCTCCTCTTTCTATACTGGTATACCGCAATGATTCATACGTGCGTCATTTTCTGTAAGCGTACCTACAAAACATGAACATATTTTAATGAGTAGATAATCCATGCATACGGTAACCCGATACGGTACAGTAAATAAGTGCGAGGAAACGCACAAGAATTGCTCGTACATGCCGAATAAAACTTTTATTCATGAATCACCGTTGAATTTCATTGCTGTAATGAACTGTACTTAATGAACTGTAACAGTACGTGCTTTCTCATCGTATGTAACTCCAATTTATGAGAAACTGTCTCGTGAATGAAATTAACTATGAGCTTCCATTACAACACGACACCGCAACTACGCGTACACGTACTCCTGAGTTGCTTAGCCTGACAAACATTCTATGCTCTCTGTAATGTAAAGGTAGGTGTTGTGTTACACTATTTTAAAAATAGAATTCTACTTACATAATATAGAGCATACCAAATAAAATCGCGCGAAAGGAACACCACAGCGCCACGTTTACTTGCCTACAAGTGCGACTACCTAAATTTAGGCTGTGTTTACGTACCCTAGATCCTATTTTGGGGAACGTCTGGTAGTTTTGAGTTTGTGCAATTACTCTAAAATAGCAACACTGACTATGTACATATATCACGCCTCGTCACTTCCCAGGTTGCAAGAAATTATTAGGCTAATATTGGGTTGATAATTATTTATTTACCCGATATTGTAATCTTGTATTACAATAATAGGCTAATAACAAGACAATATCGAAAAAAGATATACTTATTTATGATATCAACTTGTTATTGGGACAATGTAGTAAATAGTTTTATTTCTAATATTAAACTAACAGTGTATATGTATATGTATGATATTCAAATAAGCAGAAGCTATCTCATAATAATTAAAAATCTCGCAATTTAATAAAATTTGTTAAAATATATATCATTATTGCCCAAACATTGGGTTGATATCGTACGCCAATAATACGGAGTAATTTGTATAAAATGTACCAATTAAGTTAATGAATAGGTATTTCAGTCATTAATGAGTGCAGATATATTTGGCAGATATCAAGAAATGTGAATACGTTACAATAATATATGTATATTCAGAATTAGTGTGATCACAGGTTCACAGTTCTTGTTTTTCAGTCGTCCAATGAGTTTCGAAGGTCTAGTTTTTTCAAAAAATTACGCTAAAATCGTTTGTCATATGTTACTAGGGCAATAAATGTCTATATATTGAACAATTACGCATACTTGACGGGATCAAACTGCATGTACAGGTTGCCCGAACACCTTGTATTTTTCTCAGGAACATTTTGTAGTGCCTTACCTTAGTTACCCCTAAAAACCTCAATTCTAGTCTATTTATGTATGCTCAGTAACCTTGATATACGCCCAATGAAAATTCTTCCGACTTAAACTTAATTTCTCCTTTGCGTATCACCGATACCATATCACCGATACCATGTACCATATATAAGTAAGGCCGCCGCTAACGGAACTCCATGGCGGAAGCAGCTGCATTTGGTCTAACAACCTCGGTATCAAAGTGCATAGTGACAATCAAAAGCTGATATTGGAGAAGTGAATGTGTCATTTTCGGGACAATTTTGTTTAACCAATATCAACCTTATATCAAGAATTGAGTATCAATCCAATGATATTGTAGGGAACGCCTCATTATCTAATCAATATTGACACAATAATTAGTTGATATTGGTTTGATGATAATATTGTTATGGGGCCAATATTTTTTTCCAATATCAACCGAATTTTCTAAAATAAGGTATTTTCCCAATGTTCATTTTGAATATCCAGTCAATATTGAGACTGTATATTGGCTCAATATTAGGTCAATAAATTTTGCTACCTGGGTTATAACGCACGTTCTATCGCACGAGGTCGCCCCAACATCCTTGATATTGACATCATTGCGTTACAAGATTCAAAGAAACACTCCTCTAAAATTTTCGTTATTCAATGCCTTTCATAAAAATCCCTGTTTTTGGGTTCAAAATTTTCGAAAAACTAAGATTTTATGTAAATATTTCAGAAACATATTTATCCTACACCGAAATACTAATGATCTACAGAGAAATAAAAATTAATAGGGGAACTATTTTGTGTTCATTTGAAAATAAACTTGCACATCCCGTTTTCCATGAAGCTCATTCTATGTACACTCGACTCAAGTTGATGCTCAGGAAAGTTTAGAGGTGGCTAACAGTTCTAGCGGAAGAATAATATTAACATAAGGTTAAGCTAGCATTGCTCTTTTTGCTCTTTAATCAACACCTGGAAAATCACTGCAGGTATAAGCGATTAATGAAGTTTTCAACAATTTGTACGCCGCAGTGTAAGGCCACCTACCTATAAAATTCAAATCTATGCATATCTCAAACTTCTCTTCAACTGCCAAATTACAGTTTCCTTTCTGTACATCTCATGAACACAGGGCTTTATGTATCGTTCTCAAAAATGTCCTCCTTAACTGTGTATGAGTTACGTGGCTAAGGAATGTTACATCGTCATCGTACGAAACAAACCCGTAATTCAAGTCCTCCTGCCTCCATTGGCCGTAGATGTTGAACAGTTCATGCTCTTCTTTCTTGTCTATTGAATCTTGACAATTGGCTTAGTGTCCTTACTACGTTCAGTTCTACACTGTACTGCCACTGCAGCAAGAATTTGCGAATAAACTCGCTTCAATAATCTCACACATGTGAAAGACGTTATGTACGAGAACTTTCTCTTCTGAGCGATGTTGACGCTCTCCTTGCAACGTCTCACTGGTGTCTTTCTTATCCAATTAGTTCAGCAAATTTCAAATGAAAAAAATTCCGAACTTCACAAACACTTATCAACATAGCATTTCTTCCAGCAATTGGCAAAGGAGTGAAGTCCTGCTCTCATTACACTTATTACAAAAACATTTGTTCCTACATAATCAATGAGCTGATGAATTAATTGTGTCAAATTATCGAAAGTTACTTTTTGTGCTTGAACTTATTGTTTTCGTAAAGATTTATAAAATATTTATGTTGTATTCAAAATACATGCCACTTCAGTCACACAGGAGTGTAAAAGTGTCATTATGAGCAGTACCGATACATGGCTAATAATCAGGACGCTGCACAAAATCTCAATTATGAATGGAATGTAAAAGAAGCTTAGAATCATTTCTGTCAAGTACGAGAAACAGAATACCCAGAATAATTACAGAATTGCCTTCACAACAATTCATGATACTCCTGGTGTCTTCGATCCAGTCCAGCAAATGATCGCACTGGCGTTTGAAAGCCTGCATCGCAACAGATGGGCGTCATTAAAACATATTTCGGTAGCACGTAACCTCGAGGAGAGGCACATTTTAGATCACCTGGAAATTCACCCATGTACAAGATCAACTTGCCAGTGTCAATTGCATCAGCCTCCTGGGATCATTTTTATGATCTTATATTTAGCTTTCTTTCAGGTGAATATATGTTAGGTTTAAAAAGATACACAGTGAAGTGAAACAATTCATAATTAGTGAAAAATCATTGTAAACAAATAACTGAAAGAAACGAGTAGCCGTAACATCAGAAGAGAATGTGAGCAGAACAAGAATATCAGCAGGTGCCCCGCCACCGCACACCACTCCCAGTCACGGGTCGCATGACACCGGTCTCAGCTAATGCGTTGCCTCTGGTAGTGAACACACGCCTTTAATTTCCAGCTTTGATTTTGCTACATCACCGATAGGGAAATAGGTAAATACATTTAAGCCTTTCTCATCCACGTAGAATGCTGAATACCGAACGAACTTGAGATCCTGCTGCTTTTGAGTGGGAGCCTACATTTCGATATCAAGGAAGTTATAGCACCCTCAAAGGGCTCAAAAATACGTGAAATAAACTAGTGGATGGACGATGGCAACAACTGAAGTTTATCATGAGTTAATGATCCAACTGATAATTACTGATGAAATAAAATTTATATAACCCGTGCTGGAAAAAAATGTTGATTTTTATGGCTAGATTTAGAAAATCAAAAGATCATTTTATTAGTTTACACAATATGTAAGAATACATTTCGCAGTTCATTTATATTCGTTGCATGTAATTCTGTTTAACTCATAATACCAAGAAAGGAACCAGTGAGACATCAGAAGGAGATCGTCAACATTGCTCAGAACAACAAAGTTCTCGTACATAACGTCTCTCACACGTGTGAGTTTACTTATTGACGCGAGTTTACTCGCAAGTTCTTGCCAGTGGCAGGACAGTGTAGAACTAAACGCAGTAAGGACACAACGCCAATTGTCAAGATTCAATAGGCAAGAAAGGAGTGCATGAACTGTTCAACATCTACGCGCAATGGAGGCAGGAGGACTGAAATTGCGGGTTTGTTTCGGACGTTGACGTCGTAACATTCCTGAGCTACATTACTCCTACACAGCACATCGTAATCAGTCATGTTTAGAAAACGAGATATTAAGCGCCGAAATCATTAGATTTATGAAAAATATATAATATATCATATTTAACGAGTGCTTCAGTTGTCGCAAATAATCCTTGTGGTGACGTTCGCAAGTCCTATCGTCTATCTTCCCACGTTCGCACACGGGCATTGGACATCACATGCATCACATTGCCCTTGCCTGTTTTCACACAGATCATCACATGAGGCATCCGCCTTCCCAAATATGAATTAATCAACATTTGTAAGCATCGAAGCTCCAGTTTAATCAAAATCCCTACTGCAAAAACTAATGACTTCCAATAGCATCTAATACGTGGGTATTCGAGGGATAACTAATGTAAAATTATTAACTCAAGAACATCCGTTAACGTTTCGAAGTTAGTTGAAACTTTAAGTTTTACAGCAGCAGTACGGCGTAGCGGGCGAAATAAAGGCGAGAAGTGACTTGAACATATGTATTGGGAAGCGTGGGTCGGAGATGCTGCAAAGCGCGGGGTCTAGCAAGACAGAGCGAGACGAAGATCAGAGGCAGCGGGACGGGTGCAGGAGCGCCCTTGGCTTCCGGTGATACAGTTCACCCGGAACCGCAAGTGCAAATTTGCACCACACAATTTAACGAGGATATTACCTTAATACTTGAGAAACTGATTTGTGGTGTTCTGTGTGCGTGTCACGTGTCCTGTTCCTCATTATCATCATGCACTCGTCATAATCATAATGTTCAAAATATCATAATGCACTCGTCCTGTTGTAGCGTTAATCACTTAAAAAATAAAAGATATTATGAGCAATTATATGAGTAATTTAGGCAGTAAATATGACGATTTATCTAGTCACATAATGAGATACATTTTGAGTATTAACATTAAAAAATTCAAGATTCATATTACCACTAAATAAATCTGCAATATTAACATGAACAAGATAAGTAGAATTATTCGTGGTAGTCGCAGAATCAAAATTGTACTATTATTTGGTATAATTAAGCAACAACATCAATGTAATCGTAATATCATGATCAGAAATGAAGACAGCATCATTATTAGTAACACCGACCGGAATATAACGAGCACATGATCAATACTATGAAGACACACAGTATTGATCAACCACACCAGCAGCCCACCAAACTGACGCTCCTATCGCAAAGTTTAATGAACATGAATGCCAAATGACGGCTGGAGAATTCATCCGGTAATTCAGGAATGTTGATCAATTATTGATAAATTCCTTGACCAGGTGGAAATCAATTTGAAATTTGGAGAACGACATTCAAAATCTCTATGAAAATTGAGGAATTTTTCCTCAATGAATGCAATTATTTAGACAATAATCAAATACTAACCAATTGGTAATATTTTGTTCAAAACCAAAGACTATAATCAAATTCAAATTAACAGAATGCCACCAAAAAATAAACTACTGCTTTATTTCAAACATCTATAAGCATAAGTTGAACAAGAAGGAAAAAAACCAACGGGTTTATTTACTTTAGGGGAGCATTCAAGAAATTAATTTGTAATGTTTCTAAATCGTAGATATCTGTCACATAAGGCAACGTAAAACTTTTTTCCATTCCGTGAAAACATATTTGGAAAAGAGCAAACACTTTTTAGGAATACTTGAGTCACCGATGAACTTTTTGTTCAGTTGCTCTCCGTAAAATTTGTTTCAATACGAATTAAAAATAATAGTTGTGGCATTTAAGTTCAATTATTGACCATTGAGCCCATATTTCTGTTGAAAATTCAGTGCTTAATAAAATTGTTGTAAATTAATCATACCTTGTGAATCACACACGTTGTTTGAAAACGAAATTTTCACGACGCCTGGGAAAAAGTTTTTATTCAAATTATTATTTAACTTTTTGCAGCCTGAGGAGTTTATTTCTTGGTGGTGTGTGAGGATATGTATTTATATGTGATGGTAACTGTATAGATTAACTTGTCTTAGTGGTACATTTAGGTCGAGCATTGTATGAAAGTTGTAATTTCCCATGTGACAGCCTCTTTGCAGACTTTGCTCCTATTTGCGCGCCAGTTTCTGCCCCTTTGGTCCTGAGTGAGGATGGTTGTCGTCGCTCCTCCGCATCAAATGGTCTCCGCTTGGTCTCGAGAAGCGACGGCTTCTTTTGTTAGCTATTTTCGAAAGCAGCCTACTTTGTGGAAAGTGCAAAGCAACGAATCTAAGAGCAGAGATATAAGAAGCAAGTCGCTCAAATCTGTTATTGAAGCAATGAAGCACCACAGTGTTATTTAGATGAGAATGGTTTGAAGTAAAAAATTCATTCGCTTCGAGGCCAGTTTAAATTTTTTTATCATTTTATAAGGAATAGCACCTGGTCTATAAAGATAGCACCTATCAGGGGATAGCACCTGATTTAAAGATGAGAATTTTTTCAGTATTCATAATGATGTTGGCCAAAATAGCTTATTATGTTACAAGCATATCATAATACACTCATCCTGTTGTAGCGTCAGTGCCATTTGCAAAGAATTTCCATTCTCACTTGTTATTCACTCAAGAAATACTGTAAAGCTACTAAATTTTTGTTCATTAGAATGCAAACAGTTCAATATTCAGCCATAAGTACGACTTCAATAATTTATCCGGTATTTTCACAATAATTTCACAAACTTTGTATTTGAATTCTCCTTAATATTTAATTTCGGCATAAAAATGCCTCGCGAAAAAAAATCTAAACGTTTATAAGTTTACCCGTACCGCTGTCACATTTACATACAGTATTAGATCCTGTCACGCAGTGATTTGAGGGGTTTATTATATTTTATATTTGCTCACCGATGCCAGATTTACGCGTGCATTCTATTACGCAGTTCTAATAAATGTACGAAAGATTTCAATTGCTATTTGTATCATCCTAGTCACTGTGATGCTCGGGTTAGATTGATGCAGTTAGTTAGTTTTCCCCACATGGGAAATTTCAACTTCATACAATGCTCGCCCTAAACATACCACTACGACAGGAGACATACGATCACCATTACACATGCATGCGTAAGCTCAAACACCACCAATAGCTAAGCCCTTCGGGCTTCAAAAAGTCGCAACGTTCTTTTTAAATAAACTCCCAACCATGCATGGTGAAAATTCCGTTTTCAAACCAAGTGTATGATTCACAAGGTATGATTAATTTCCAAAAATAGTAACAGAGTATCAAATTTCAAACTTCAATATCTGTGCAATGGTCAATAATTGAACTTCAGTGTAATAACTATATTTTCTTTTGATTGAAAACCAATTTTTATGGATGTATTATAAAGCAACCAAATAATCTGTCACTCCAGTATTTCTGAAATGTGTTAAATTTTTCACGGGGTGGAAGAAAACTTCCATGTTGCCTTATCCCAGGTGGCAAAATTTATTGAACAAAATTGATGGCAAAATAGCCAAAAATTGAGCCAATATACAGTCTTAATATTGACTGGATATTCAAAATGAACATTGGGGAAATACCTTATTTTGGAAAATTCGGTTGATATTGGAAAAATATATTGGCCCAATCACAATATTATCAACTCAATATCAACTAATTATTGTGTCAATATTGACTTGATAATGAGGTGTTCTCTACAATATAATTTGCTTAGTATTCAATTCCTGATATAAGGTTAATGATAAACAAAATTGTGCCGATGATGATAAAATCACTACCCCGATACCAGCTAATTATTCTGTCACTGAACTTTATATCAAGATCATAAGACCAGGTGATGCTACTTCAGCCATTGACTTCCGTTTAGCGGCGTGAAGCGGCGGCCTTACTTATACTCTCCACCCCAGTACGTGCCGGTGAGACTCAGAGAAGTCGGAAACTGACGTAGATATGATTTACATTGAGATATATCATAATTACTGAACATAAATAGACTAAAATTGAGGTTTGAGGGGTAATTAAGGTATGGCACTACAAGGTTTTCAAGACTCAAAATAGTGGTGAGTCTCATTTTGCCCTCTAATTAGAAATAGCTATTATGTAGGTGAATT
>JACJUY010014336.1:3761-14890 GCA_014220935.1 Platorchestia sp. MABIK | reverse complement strand
GTTCTCGTTCCTCTCGTTCTCGTTCCTCTCGTTCTCGTTCCTCTTGCTCCAGCCTTTGCAACCGACCGAGGAAAATCTCTCGGTATTCCGGCTGTTCTGGGGTTATTCCCAGAGCTTCTGCATATTGTTGCGCTCTTTGTACGCAATTCATCTTAACCGGTTTGTTCGATGTTTGAGTATTAGGCGTAGTTCCTTTAGTACTGCTCCAACAGCAAATTCCTGTTGAGGCGGGAGATGCGGGTTTTATTTAACCGACTTTGAAGAATGGTTGATTCGAGGCGTTGTTCCTCTGCCGCAGCTTTGACTGATCTTGATAATAGATGCAGTTTTCCCGAGTCTGGGTCGCTGAGCTCGGTTTGATTGAAGATGCAGCTTTCCAGAGTTCAGGTCGCTGAGTTCGGTTTGATTGAAGATGCAGCTTTCCAGAGTTCAGGTCGCTGAGTTCGGTTTGATTGAAGATGCAGCTTTCCAGAGTTCAGGTCGCTGAGTTCAGTTTGATTGAAGATGTAGCTTTTCAGAGTTCAGGTCCCTGAGTTCGGTTTGATTGAAGATGCAGCTTTCCAGAGTTCAGGTCGCTGAGTTCGGGCGCCACTTGTTAGATATATGTGCTAATTCTTATTGTTGGCTGTCCTATTTGGCGCCAATTGTTCGATAATCATTTAAGCTGGTCCTTCTTGGGAGCCAGTTGATAGATTATTTAGGTGTGCGAATCCTGTTCGGCCTTATTGATAATTATTTAGGCTGGTCCATCTTGGGAGCCAGTTGATAGATTATTTAGGTGTGCGAATCCAGTTGGGCCCTATTGATAATTATTTAGGCTGGTCCTTCTTGGGAGCCAGTATTCTTCTCAGGGAAGATGGTACGCGGTTTATTTCCAGAGTTTATTTGCAGGAAAATAATATTAGTTGTTGAGGATTTCAATAGCAGATCCGGAGGTTCCAAAATTCCAGGGAGCGGACCGTTTCGTTAGTCGCTCTCAGTTAGGCTGTAGCAGATAAGGAGGTTCCGAAATTATAGGGAGCGGACCAGTTGAATTTAGTCGCTCTCTGTTAGGCTGTAGCAGATAAGGAGGTTCCGAAATTCCAGAGAGCGGACCGTTCTTTTTCAGTCGCCCTCTCGAATTTCGGACAAGCCGTATTCAAGGGGGTTTGGCGAGTATCTATGATACTCGAATTAAATTTCGACGGACATTATTTACAAAAATACGAGAATATCCATACTGGCGCGGGGCCTAACATAAGGCTTCTAATATTTGAAGATATTCTTTCGTAACTACATGATTTAAATTTTGGTATTTGAACAAAGATCTTCATTCGAGGGCTTAGAAATATGTTCAACACGAAAGTGATTAAAAATAGAACCTTGGTACTTGTGCGCAGTCAATCTTTGTTTCAGGGTCATTTTAGTCATGCCAATGTAACTTTTATTATGAGACCTGCATTCTCTTCTGTCACATTTGAACTTATAAATCACATTGGCTTTCTCTAGGTGACTGACCCTGGATCTGGAAATATTATTCTTTACTAGGAGATCACTTATTTTTCGATTTTTTTTCCATACATACTTTAATAGCAGTTCCAGGATCTATAGGTTTTACAAAATTTTAAACCATATATCTGAAAATTCGTTCGTCAAGTTTATAGTTCTTATGCGTTTGAGTTTCATAAAATACATTCACATGACGTGTAAAAGGCCCAGGACTATCATCACTGCTCAAAATCCGGTTAAAGGAAGTTGTTGATTATCCTGTCAACCACAGTATTAGGAAAATTGTTGTATATTAACAATCTTTTAACCCGAAGAATTTCTGAATGAAAACTGGCCGAACTACTCCAAACTTTTTGAGCTCTATTCAATAAAGTGTGAATAACGCGTTCTTTATATACATACCTGTGGAGCATCACAAACATAATTAATAGTTTCCCAAGTATGAGGAGTCTTTACGTACACACACCTTCGGAAAGCACTTTGCAAAGCTTCAACCAATACATCCAAAAGTGGTAACGTCCCTCGTACATTCAACTCAGGCGTGAAACGCAACACCGAATTCTCCATCATCAAATCCCTCAACGTCTCCAACTGCTCAACACTCTCCACCTCCACGAATATATCATCCATGTATCTTCCGTACATTGTCGGTTAACAGGCATAGCGTTCAGTACCAGGTTTTCCACATGAGACATGTAAAAGTTTGCAAACGTGGGTCCAAAAGGGGAGCCCATAGCAACACCATCTACTGGCCGGAACAAGTTGCCGTCAGTGTGCCGAAACGGAGCTACAGTCGTACAGATTGTGAGCAGATGCTTCAAGATAAGGCGAGGAAGCAGATTAGGGTGAGAAAGCTCATCACTATTATATACACATTGTGAGATTATCTCAATTGTGTCAGAAACCGGTGCATTGGGGAACGAGGACTCTACGTCCAATAATGCTATTATACCACTAGGGGCTTTAGTACGCAATAAGGCAACAAATTCATCAGTGGATTTGAGCATTTATCTCTACGGGATATAAGGCGTTATAATCCCATTCAAGGTCTTAGCAACGGGGTAGTGACAGCAAGAACTTGAGATCTAATTGGCCTCAACGGTGAATCATTATGGTTTTTATGAATTTTAGCATTCCCCCCGAATTTCGAGCAGTGATGATAGTCATGTGAATGTATTTTATGAAAATCAAATGCACAAGAACTACAAAATTGACGTACAAATTTTCAGAAATATAGTTAAAAATTTTGTAAAACCAGTAGATCCTGGAACTGCTATTAGAGTGTGTGTATATTACAAAAATCGTAAAATCAGTGATCGCCTTAGCAAAGAATAATGTTTCCAGATCCAGGGTCAGTCACCTAGAGAAAGCCAATGTGATTTATCAGTACAAATGCGACAGAAGAGAATGTAGGTCTCTTAATAAAAGTTAAATTGGCATGACTAGGATGACCCTGAAACAAAGATTGACTGCGCACAAGTACCAAGGTTCTAGTTTTAATCCCTTTCGTGTTGAACATAGTTCTAAACCCTGGAATGAAGATCTTTATTCAAATACGAAAATTAAAATCATGTAGTTACTAAAGAACATATTCAAATAATAGAAGCCTTACATATTCATAAATTTTAACCGTCCCTCAATGAAAATACTATAGATTTTTTTGCTTTAAATCCATTCAATAGGAATGCAGGTTAGAAGTTTGAAGCACCCGCTTGAGCGTTCATTTTGACCTAACCTCTGGTGCTGTGAACATGTAGCTGTTGCTCAATATCAGCTAGTCATCTAGAGATCAGCATTTCTATTGCACAAATTATTTGCCTCTAGTCATCTTGCAATGTGATCTGTGATAGTTTCTTATATCGTCTGATTCAGTTTTTTGCTTTTGATTAACATTTCTGAGTATTGTGACTGTAAAATTTGCTCTGAATTTTTCAGCCTGATGATGATGTTCGTACATTGAAACGTTGCTTTTTATAACTAGACAGTGATTTCAAATTTTGTAGGGAGTGTTTTAGTAAAGATGAAAAGTAATTTTTTTCGTCTTTTAACGCTTGATGAACTAGAAAAATATCGTAAGGTCGAAAAATTTGAAAAGAAACAATGTAATCTTATTAATCAATAAAAAGTTCCGACTTCTCCGCTGCGTATCACCGATACCCACTTCAAGAGAAGCTAAATTAAGTAAGACTGTTACTTCACTTGTCGCAATAGAACTCACTGGCCGAAGTAGCAACAACAGTTCTTACAATAATGGTGACCCCTGCTTCATCAGCCGCTGCTCTTCATGCAGCGGGTCCACTAACGGGTCGAAGCTTTTACATCGCCTGCCCCTTACAACAGTACTGTTGTTCCTAGCGCCTCTTCAGCGGTTTCCCCATCGGGCCTGGGCTTCCACATCGCCTGCCCCTTATAACTGGTAACCCAGCAGCACAAATCGCTGCTCTCTAGCGAAACAACCTTCGTCACAATTTGCGCTTTGGGTTCCTATCACTTCAAGAACGTATAACCAAGCGCGAAAATTCTCAACCGCCTCATCGCACGGCTTCATCGCTCAGCCTCATCGCTTGGCCTCATCGCACGGCCTCATCGCTTGGCCTCATCGCACGGCTTCATCGCTCAGCTTCATCGCTTGGCCTCATCGCACGGTCTCCTAGCACGGCCTTTACGCTAGGCACCAACAGCAACTCTCTCATCATCTGAACTTATGCGACAGTATTGTTCAAACTACCTTCTCTCTAGGGGAGTGTACTTGTAGTGACTACTTCAGTCACCCCTCAAAATTCTACCCACACCTTCTTCACTTTAAATAAATCTAAGTCAAGTTCAATTTAATCCAAGTCAATTTCAATTTAATCCAAGTCAAATTCAAATTACTCCAAGTCAAGTTCAAATTAATCCAACCCTAAGTTGAGTTAAGAATTGACATAATAACTCATTAATTCGAGCATTTTTGTGTTAAGTATGTATCTATTGGATATGATGAGCAAGAACAACGTTTTTCCTTTCTGCATGGATTACATAAAATTTCTGCAATATAAAAACCAGCTGTCGTAAAATGTGGTAGGTATCAAGCGTCAAGAGGCAGAGTGGGATTCAGATCTTTGAGCGGTGTAGCAGGTAGATGTCAATAATAAAAACTTCGTATTATATACAAATTATAGTTGTTTTACAAGTCTACATAAATAGCAGTATGCATCCATTCAAATATATATGTTCAAAGGTAATTTTATGTTACTCATACACCTAATAGTTTGAGGATAAATTTACATTCATATTAAGATACATATGCGTGAAATTTCACTTTATCACATATGTAAAATCAAACATGCATGCAACTACAAAAGATTACCATCAGACGATGTTTAGATTTAACCTGTGAAAGAATTATGTAAATGCGATTCACCGAGTACTTATGAACGATACCTTTTGATTCCGAATTATATGAGTACATTATTACACGAATATAATCCTTAATTAGCAATAAAAATTGCGCCATCCCTTCAAATGAATAGGCAAAGGCAAATACATCATCTCTGTCGATGAAACAAATTGTCAATTGTTTTTACAAAAATCGTTTGAACAAGCAAAAACAGACTTCGTTGCTATGTTTCTTTTAAAGGTTAAATCTACACATCGTCCAATGGAAATTTTTTGTAGTTGCATGCATACATAATTTTTTATATGTGATGAAGTAGAATTTCACGCATTTTTGAATCTCTATATGAGTGTAAATTAATCTTCGATACTACTATTTGTATGTGTATGTGTAACGTAAGATTGTATTTGAACATAAACATTGGAATGAATGCATACTGCCATTAATGTAAAATTGTAAAAATACCTTTAATCTGTGGTGTAATACAAAGTTTTTATGATTGACTTGTATCTGTTGCTCCGCTCAAAGATCTGAATCACACTCTGCCTCCTGATGATGGATACCTACCACATTTTACGACAGCTAGTTTTCATATTGCAGAAATTTTATGTATTCCTTGGTGAAAGGATAAACGTTTTTCTCGCTCATCACATCCAATAGATACATATTTAATACAAAAAAGCTAGAAATAACAAGTGATAATCTCAATTTTTAACTCAGCTCAGGGTTGGATTGATTTGAATTTGATTTGGATTAATTTGAACTTGACTTGGATTAAATTGAACTTGGCTTGGAACAAATTGAACTTGACCTGGATTAAATTCAACTTGACTGGGATTAATTTGAACTTGACTTGGATCAAATTGAACTTGACTTGGATTAATTTGAAGTGAAAAAGGTGTAGTCATTTTAAGTGTTCAGTAATTCTAAGATGTGCCAATGTGAATAGAATCAATAAAAAGTTCCGACTTCTCCGCTGCGTATCACCGATACCCACTTCAGGAGAAGCTTAAGTAAGACCGCTTCTTCACTTGCCGCTATGGAACTCACTGGCCGAAGTAGGAACAACAGGACTTACAGTATAGTTCGGATAATAATACTCCAGAACAAAATCTAACAATGATGGTACACCGACTGCTAAAAACTATTTTTTCCAAAACTGAACTCCTGCCTTAGTACACGTGCATTAGCCGTGGAAACGAATTATAAAACTGCATCAGTATCCGATTAGCAAACAAGCAGAGCAACAGCTGCTCTATTTGCGTGGAGCAAAAAGAGCAGCTGTTGCTCTATTTGCGTAGAGAATAAGCCCACCTGCTTCATCAAGAATTAAGAGGCTTTTATTGAACATATCACCACCTTGGGAATGACTTAAAAGCAGTTAAAATTTATCGCCACCATTTACTAAAAATTGTGCAGTCAAGACACGCACTGCGTAGTTTCAGTTCTGCAACATTCGTATCAAGGTAGGCCACCGCAACATCTTAGATGGCGGTCAAGGATGCTGTGTGGCTGCGCAAAATTGCGCCGCTTCAAGCAGGATAACTGCACTAAAGGCACTTAATGCTGGCATGCAGACGATTTTGCGCAACCGCTGCCGCAGCGCCGGCGCTGCCAGTTGCTTTGATCGTCGTCTGCAAGCCCCGATCACGGCAACGATTTCTGATGGACCTCTATTCCCCTAGTTTCCATATCAATGATCACGCATTACGATTACTGCTATTATATTTGAAATAAAAGTTTTCTACTTGCACGCCATAAATCCCATCGATAAATGTACTGCAAACACCAGTAGACGTTTGTTTTTAACTCACGAGCAAAATTTAATTTTCTAACCAATCATACAATTCGCACACATACTGGACTTTCATGTAAAGCATATTTACTGCAAGAGAAATGTTTTCTTTCCAATCGACGTCGTCAGTTGCTCAAGAATATTTTTCCCCGAATTGAGTTTCTCAATCACCGTCTGCATAATAAAGTACGAGTTCGAGCAACGGTTCGAGGAGCATTGCAAATGTTGTCACATTTCAATTTATTTCATGGGAATGCAATAAAATAAAATTAAAACAAAAGGGGACATCTGCTCCAACTTGAACACATCTTTGTAAAATTTGCATCCTAAGTTACGCGGGGTGGAACTAATTAAACAAACACAGAGAATGTGAAACAGAAAAATATACACATGTTTGTCTTGAAAAGCACTCTGCGTTGAATTTTAGATCAGCGCCTGAGCATCATATTTTAGAAGGAATATTGCTGTATTATAAGAATACAGTATATACTTCGACTTTCATTGAATACCGAGCATCATTCCCAATTTTAAAGCGTTCGATGTTATGCTAACTTGCAGGAAAAATAATTTTAAGGAATTAACTTCAAACACCAGTAATCGCGGACAAATTGAATATTTCAGATCAAATACATTCTTCCTTTTTGATCCTTTCAGATTTTGAAATTAAGATTTCAGTAGTAGTAGTCCCACTCTGAAATCAAATCTGCCGTAATATTTATGTTAATCAAGAGCAGAGGATCGAATTGCGCTCATTGCACTGCTTGGCAGGAGTCGTAATACTTTTCAGAGGCATAGAACCGAGAATAAAATACAGAGTCAAAGAGAATTTCAAAGCACGTGAGACTACACGGAAAATTCTTATTAAGAAATTTTAATCCGCACTGATTCGGTAATTGATCTTTTAAACGTATGAAAAAATGAAATAGATGACATTTTCAAAAATCAAATGATCATGGCTTAAGAACTGCGTAGATTTGTCTTATTTCAAGAGCAAATTATATCGGTTATTGTTAAGTTTGCCGGACTTTCAGGCCTTTGGTTTAACGTTTTCTTAGACTGGACTTGAAAGGAAACGTTGGTTAATTTATAGTTTGAGATGGACGACAAATCAAACAAATGCTTGAGTTCGTCTTTGAACTTAGCTTCCCTTTAGAACCTTGGTTGCTTTCTTATTTCTTAGTCTGGATCCAACTATTTTTTTGTTGATATTCAAAAAATCCCTTTCCCACTTAACGAACTTACACTTTGAGATGAACAATGTTCTCAGATATGAAATATGTCTTGCACGACTTGCCGAAAGAACCAATCATTCTGTTTCTAGATGTCAAGATAAAAATATCAGAGAGAGCGTAAAAAATATCGCGATGGAATTCATAAGATGTCCAGAGACTGGAAAGAACTCAGCAGAATTTTTCATCGGCTGGAATCGTGCTGGACTTGAGAAGTTATAGAGTTCGGAACACATTTTGGAAACAAGGTGAGCGGGAACCCTTCGTTGTGGCCTTTGAATAATTTCTAGGCGTACAGTGCGGTAGTGTAAAAAGCGTTGGAAGAAGAGCTGAGTTCAATCAGAGATAGTTTTAAGCATTTTGCTATTATTGTTAACGGAGAATTAGGGTATTGCCATTTTGTGCAAATAGATATTGCTGGAATGAGCGCTTGGGAAATTCTTCTATGAAGGTACTTCTACAGTTCGTCAACCCCCTCAGGCAGTTTTCAGCACCTTATTCATATAATTAAATGCTTCATACCTTAGCTAAAATAAAATAAACGAAACCACCAAATTTTCTCAACTATATCAACTATTGAAGCAAATGTAGAATTACTACCGTAATTTTCAGTATTTCATGATACTGCCTTATGTGAAGTCATAAAAAGGAAAGTAAGGTAACTGTCGAAATTTATCAAGCCACAATTTTGAGACGTGAAAGTTGGTCTTTTAAGACCGTAACTTTTCCTGAAACCGTTCGCAGTAGCTCAGCTCGGCCGAGTTTGAAGGCAAGCTACGCAGCGAGCAAAAAATCCAAAGCAAGAGGTGGAAAACTTTTTCAGATGTTGAACTCAGTAGTGTGATTTTCAAATTGTTTTAGCCGTGCAGCAATACAGCTGACAGTGCGAGTCCCATATCAACTCACAAAAATTTCGCTTCCAGTTGTACCGCTACGATGACGTAAAATGTTTGAAACTTGAGCTCATGACAACCGATCTAGCTCAGCCGTTAGATCACAATACATCACAAAGCCATGATAGACAGGTAAGCATTCGAGAAAGCATTTTTGGGAGTTCTCATTTTAGTCCTCAACTATTTTGTTCCCTAGTTAAACAGTAACATTATTCTGCCATACTAATACCTATGTACCCTTTTTAAAAAATTAATTAAGATTACCACTTGCAATAAGGTTTAGTGAACAGGATAATTTTTCAAAACACCTTCAGATTCTGTGGCTAAGAACATTTTAGTTCTTAGCCACAAGTTCCAACATGCAACGCTTCACTCTGTCCTTTGTAACCGTAATAACTGTGCTGTTGGTTAGCCTGTTTTATTTTTCATTTTTTGATTAGACTATTAATCTTATGCGTAGAATATTCATTTTTACTTCGAAATTAATTAATTTGTGTTTACTTAATAAATTAAAAACACTTGAACAGAGCAGATAAATAACACTTGAATAGATAAATAACACTTGAACAGTTCCTTCGTTTTTCCTTTCTTTACTAAGGCCATGAGTCTTCCAACGAATTGATGACGAGGTGAGCGTCATAACACTAACAGAAAAAGTAAGGGAATTGGCCTGATGAAAGAAGCACTAGTTTTTATGAAACCATTTGGAATGGGTTAATTCAAACGTAATTAATAAAGCTCATCAATCAAAAAGGCTTGAAGGCTAGTACTCGTAATTTAATTCAGTCATTATTAACGTTGGAAATTTAAACGAAGGCATATTGCACGATGATTCCCTAATTTAATAATTGATTTCCTACCCGCTGATTGGGTTTCTACAAAATACTGGAGGTTGAAAGGCAAATTGAACGTGCTCACCTCGTTTCATACAAATGGGCAATTCTCCAGATGAAGTTTTCGCATCTCTCAACGAGCAGGAAAGTAGTGAGCGACAAGTTACACTGTGTACCGAGAATTTCGATGATATAACGAATTCTAAGCAAATCCTTGACAGTATCGTAATAAAAAAGACGAGTTAGACTTTCGAGGTACATTTTCGGAACATAGACTTACCTATGAATTATGAAAAAACGACTCCATTAGAAGTAAAAAATTGTACAAACCGTTTCCTTTGTTGACACCCGTTGTTTTCCGCATGTCGAGGAAAATTTTTTATGATCTTATCATGAACTCTTTTAACGACACCGTTTTTGAGGAACGAAAGGCTATAGCTCGAGCTAAAATAAAATACCCATCTCAGAGACATTGAAAGGTTTTCAGCTCTTCAAAGACGCTTTTACCTGTCGGCACACTCGGTAGAATTGCATCTCTTACGGTGATGGTGGATGTGAGAGAAACATCAGCGCTGCTCTCTGATGCCAAGCATTTTCTGAAGATCACAGGGACGACCATCAAGCTTAATAGACTTCCTTTCATCGGGGAAAATGATCTATTACGGGAAGTATGATCAATAAGAGCTAGGAATTTTGGTGAGACATTTATTTTGACCAAGTAGAGAGCCAGACGAGTGCTATGAGGTTTTATGGTACAAATACCGTAGATTAATTGCGAAAAACCATAAAAATATCGTATGCTTCCGCAGATGTTCTCAGACTCAGTGACAATCACATTACGAAAGCCATGGATAATGCAATTTCGTTCAGTTTTGTATACCTAAAAATAACATGTATTTTCGCGTTTGTACTTCCTGGTGCACCTGCGAAGCACGAGGTCAAGCATACCGTGATTAAATCTGCTGAAGAATACAAGTTTTATTCTTTAGCAATGTGGTAGATGAATCCAAAACTGCTCCAAATAGATTAACCTGATTCTTCCACTGCAAATACAATACGGATAAAATCTGGCCTAGAATTTACACCCCCCGTGTTCACGAGGCAACTAGAAAATTCCCAACATCAGTGGATAACTATGCAACGCAGAGGATTCAGTAGAAAACTGCAAATCAACAACGTAGGAACTGTAGATTCTCTGTGATTAGAAAAGCCAGACTACTGTGGAAATATCCAAAGGCTCGTGCACCTTTGACACACACACATAATGCTGAAACAAATAATCAAGAGAGGATAATCGCATAAATCAAAGATGCCAGAAGACAGACAACATCTGTGACCTATTTCATGAAGATTGTCGGGTCGGTAAAGGGGTGTGTTCAGAAGCAGCAAATAAATTACCGAGACGCGAGCCCCACACCAGCTACATCAACGCCCTATTAACCCGATGACGTTCTTGTAAATAATTCCTTGCGCATCGCAGGTCCTCATTTGAGATCTAGTCAGGAAACGTACCTT
>JACJUY010014335.1:0-17812 GCA_014220935.1 Platorchestia sp. MABIK | reverse complement strand
GTGGTGTGTGTTACGAATTGGTGGCGTGTGTTACGAATTGGTGGTGTGTGTTACGAATTGGTGACGTGTGTTACGAATTGGTGGTGTGTGTTACGAATTGGTGGTGTGTGTTACGAATTGGTGACGTGTGTTACGAATTGAAATTGGGAAGAATTGAAAATGATTGATAAAAATTCAGTACGACAGCTCGTAGTTAAATTTGGAATAAGGTGTTTTTGACTGAACAGAACATTCGAGATTTTGATTTTTAGGGTTTAGATATTCCGTATTTCGACATTCAGGATTTCGACATTCAGGATTTTGACATTCGGGATTTTGACTTTCGGGAATCTGAATGCCACCCGACAATAATATGGCGCTAGGTCCATTACTTCCCGGTCATTGGATGATGCACTGACGCGGTAGTAATGGAATTTTCCAGGACAACTCTGATGAGGCCGGTTCACGTGTGATATGTATTACTGCTCAAGAACTGGGAGTGAAACGTACCACCGCTTACAGTATTCCATTTTTAGGGCCTACCAACAACGACAATCGGTTTTTGCCGGCGCAAGCCTTGTGATCGCAAGAAGATGATAGATATTGAGAGCCTGGATTTACTTGTGATGTTGATTGAAGCAACTCCAACCATCACCGTCAAGGATCTCAATAGAACTCTTCGTGCCCCTTCGAACGCAAGCCTTACGTCTCAGATGCCACAGTTGCCCCATCTGAGTGGCATCGTGGAAACATACACTGTGGCGGCAGCGCGCAGAGGAGGAGAGTCGCTGCGTCAGCACCAGGAGGAGGTTCTCTGTCGTCTCATTGACACCTGCGTGCCGTCTGCCACTCCAGCCATTGCGGCAGACAACTTCATCCATGAAAACAGCTACTTGATCAAGTGCCTCAATCAACAAGAAGATATTTTATTTTGAGCACAGTTTCAATATCTCACATATGATGTTCATTCTTCATGGTAATTATCAATAATTTTGCATGCATAGTTTCAATATGCATTGTGTACTACGCTATATAGCTACTTTACTGTTTATTTTGCTCATAAATAACCATGTCAGTAATTGTTGATTTGTTACAATAATATTTACGTACGTTACTTTTTTTGTATAATTGTTATCCTTTTTGAACGTTGTTACAAAAACCGACTCTGTCACTACACATTGCTTCTTTGTTCTGATATATAGTTTCACTGTCATTCATTTTGCTGGGTGTTGCCAAAATTTGTCGTTGTTGTTATTTTTTGCTTCACTGTCTCTATATTTCAATTCCCTGTTTTATTCAATGGTTGTTCGTTGTTAAATTTGCAGTTGTTCGGTATGTTTTGCAAGAATGTGGTTATAAAACAAGAAAAGGTGTAAAAAGTGATCAGAAGATATAAATGAAACATGATGATGATATAGTGGAAGACAATATAACTGAATGAACCAAACAACATTCAAGGTATAACATTAGAAATTTGCCAAAATTTCCATTATAATTACATTTGTACTTGACATAAAGACCGGGAAGGAAACAAAACAAAGAGACCAATATGAAGTACATAAGCACTATGGATTTACCCCCCCCCCCATCCCTTTCCNCCCTTTCCCCCCAAAAAAAAAAATTTACCAGAACATAGTTTTAGGCTTTGGCAAAGATTGGTCATCATCAGTATATCATGACCTAAAGACTAAAAATCTTTATGAATACAACATAACTTTAGGTTTCTGCAAAGATGAGTCATTGTTAATCAATACATCATAGCATAACCTGTAGACAAGAAAAGAGCGTTATAGGGAACCACTGGTATAGAGTATAGATACATTAAGAACGTTACAGAGTTGCCACTCAGTGTGTGAGTAAAATGTACTGCATCAGCTGAGTTGCCATGGAAGTAACTTGTAATGTATTTATTACTAGTTTCTACTTCCTATATATTTTTTGATGAGGAATTGAACGAGACAAAAATAAAAAAAAGGGATTGGCGATGCGGTCAATGATTAATACCTGCTTTCTAACTCTAAGATATGCCATATCACTCCTGTATGAAAACCATATTTTGTACGTGTATGTATTATATTTACAGTATATATATATACGAACCTACAATGACTAGATGTCAATGATGGTATTAGGTAATCAGTATAGATACTCGGTTTTGTTCTTTGAACAAAACAATCAACAAAAGCATGGCCTATTTTTTGACTTTTAAGTATAATTCAACTCTGTTTTGTCTACATTCGGCTTTCAAAAATTATCATTAATAGATTTTAGCAGGAATTGAAGTTGAAGTCCCCAAAAAATAGCGACTCCGACCTCGACTCCATCACATTTGAATGAACGACTGTGACTTCGACTCTTCCTTTAAAACATGTGACTCCGGCGACTCCGACTCTACCACATTCGGAAAAACGACTCCGACTCTTCCTTTAAAACATGTGACTCCGGCGACTCCGACTCCCGACTTCAACTGCGACTCCGTAACCCTGATTATACATCAAACTACGGATCAATACTGTTTCCTGAGCTAGAAAAAACTTTGTATGTCTAAGTTTTACAAAATTGTTACAGAAAATACTATTGTATAATAAATAAAACTTGGAAAAATCTACTCTGATGGGTTAATAATTCTTTTGTGAAGCAATCAACTGATTTCATCAGAAAGAACGTGAAAAAAACACTAAAATGCTGTACAAGTGATTTAAGATTTTGTTCAGTAGCTAATATATTTTGAGGAACTCATGTCACCTCAAAGTAAATACAGATGCGAAATCATATCCTTACTGAAGCCTTGTTTTTGTTTTCGACATTCACTCTAAGATTGAAGCTAGAACGTGATGCAAGTTGGGCATCATAGTGGCTCACAGCGACAAAGAGCAGCATCTAAGGCGAACTCGGGCGGCTCTTAAAGTGACAAGGCTGCCCACCAAAGCGTTTTTCTTCGCATTCCAAAAATGGCTCTCATTCCCATAATTAAATAAAATTACGGCCCAGAGGCTTCCTTGCCAGTCACCATAACAGCCTCCCACTGCCTTTTGATCAATTACTCGAGATGACAGCCGCTGGCAAGCAGCAGTACAGCTGTTTCACAGAGTAACGCGTTGAAAGGAGCGCATGGAGGGTGTGCATTTTGACTTTCCTTTAATGCTAAAAATTGCGATTTTAATCAGTAATATCATGGTGAGTTGATCAATCATTCAGAAAGTGAAATCAATTTATTCACACACCTGAAAATAGTTGGCGACGCTATAATGTTCAGCAATGGTCACTGAAGCATACATCTAGTGTACCATCTGTGGCAATTGGTGATATGATTTCCTTAACTAATCAGTCTAAATAGCAGCAAAATAAGTGGCCAAATCAGAAACCCATTCAAGTTTGCTTCATACTATGTTGTCTTTTAGGACAAATTTCAAATGAAGTGTGCTATAGTTATGAGAATCCGTATCAGAAAAAGTCTGACAACCCTGCTGCTCACAGGAGAACTGCCGCTGCATGTACTGTGAGCTTATGAGCTAAAGAATTTCTGATCGCATTTTGAGGAAGAGAGAAATGTTTTTTCTGTCGTCTGCTAGTTCGGAAGCGAAATTATCTTATATACACTAATAAGACGATAATACGGCCTTGCTCCGTACGCTAACATCGTGAGGCCAACCTACGACGAGTAAGAGGAGTTACAGTACATTTCAACTGGTTTTATGACAGCAAGAAATAAACCAGGAAATAAATTCAATCTCAAATATACCACTGTAATTCTTCTTGGAACAACATTACGATTAATATCGATTGAATGCATGTTTTACTTTCAGCATTATGGTAAAAATTTCTGATTTACGAACACGAGAAAGAACGTGATAACATTCGCTGTATTTTAACGTTGTCATATTTCTGCTTTCTGATCTGACCTTTGTGAGATAACAGGCGCAAATATCTGTTTACTGCCAAAGCTCTTAATCGAACAACAGCAAATTACAATAATTTAGTGACGTCAGCATGTTGATGGTGAATCAAATTATCGCTCGGCTGACGCTTGAGGCGAATATATGAGGAGAAACATACAAAGTTATGAGGTTATTTGGCTTGGCGAGACTTCATTGTCCTGCCGTATGATCCGGTGAGCGTGATCCCTGCGGGGCGGGCGGCTAAGTCCCGCCTTATGAAAGCCAAATGAAACGAAAACTCTGTTAGGGCCCAATGCTGCAAGTCTTCTGATGTCCTGCGCTAAAATTGCTGCCATCAGCCATCATATTGCGCTGGCAAAAGGTTTGCTGTGTTCGTCGTTACTTTCGTTGAAGCGCGTTCGAAGTTCGCACAACGATTGCAACTGAGATCTATAATCCAATTTGATTACCATTTTACGATAAGTATGAATGAAATATGAATGTTTACGCCACAACAAGCTACGCGGTTTCCTAAGAAAATTAATGCCTTATTTATTGAAATATAGCTGTTCTTTTGACTTTTTTTCTGGTTATGGGTAGATTTTCACGCATCGATGTAAATAGTAAAATTCTTATATTTACTTCTGACGACACGCTGTGTTTACACTGTATTGTGTCATGGCCAGTACTGAATTTAAGAACTAATGTCTGTTAATATTTATCAATAAACGGATGTCTTATCCTCAACCGATTTAAAAATTCAAATCAATGAACGACTCATTTTCTCATAACCCTTAAATCAGAATGCCACCCTTCGTAGCCTTTGACCTACGAAACTTATTTCCGCACAGTCTTTACAATGTATTTCTAGAGCTACGCTGAGCGCATTTAACGGAAGTATAGCTCTGATAGAATTAGTCAGGCCTTAGACAAACACAGCGCCGAAGATATTAGTACAGAATTTGCTGAGTACTTTCAAGAGTGTACAATAGTTGAGGAGATCCTGTATTAAGAAGATTCGCGTACACTGCATGTCAAATCTGCATCCAAGATTTCATTGAAAATTTAAGCACGTAACACAGCCGTTCACTTACTTTGTCTAATTTCATATGCTTCTACCGTTGGGAATAGCAAGTGTCAAACTTTTGTCCCCAATAATATATAGTGTTGGCTATTTCCAAGGTGTGAAGCAGATTTTTGCCTTGGCAGAATCCGAACGTTTAATTGTTCATCTATTACGCGAATAGTTCGATAAAATCTGTTCGCAATTCGATTGGCGTTTAATGAAGATTTTAGCATCAAAGAGAGAAGTAATTGATACGCAAACATATAGCATTGCTGCAGAAACATCACAGCGTTCGTCTTGTTTTCCTTTTCCAACTGTGGTCTCGAGGGTCATTTATATAACCAGTGCCAATCGAAGTATCATAACTAGCACATTGTATACCTCTATTTGCATATAGCTAGTCTGGATTTAATCCGTATGGTCGACTGGTTCTACATCAAGAAAAGTGTGGTGAACGATATTTCAACGTTCGCCAAGGCTGCGCTGCAGGAACGTTGCCTGCTAATTCTCGGAGAGCCAGTCAAAATAAATCATCCTTATACTTCAAAAATGACACTCGGATGTCACAGACCATACATTTTGGTACATTTTAAAAAGGAAATTCAAGACAACTACATATTCGAGCACTAATTCGTGAAAAATTGTAGAAATAATGGTTTACAGGTGAATATTAGAAGATGGATTTATAGACTGATCACATCCATGGAAGAATGAATCCAAAGCACGTCCCCGGAATGCGTTGGAATAGAGTTGAAGTAATAATACAGTTCACTTGGTAGCGCAACTGAAGCACAAAGTTAGGAGGGAGCGAGTAGGACCATGAAACTACGAAGTATCAGCAACAGAGAGGCTCCGTTAATTTAGGAGTTTACTCTGTACCGTTTGGATCAGAGAACATCAAATGTCCGGATGGAGATAACCGGACCAAACATCCTAGCAAAGCTCACAAGAATCGAAATAATTCTAGTTATAGTGTATGGACGTGTGCTCGACCAATTTCTAAATCCCTCACGGTGAGTAAACCTAATCTTGAACAACTTTTCTTACGCATTTTTTGCCATTTTCGAACTTTAAATGCAGCTAAATTACTGTACATTATTGACTCGATTCAAGTTTGTGCTAGTGAGTTTGAAAAATGTCGTGTTGTTGTAATTGCAGTGTATATTTCCAATGGTTACCTATGCATGAACAAAAGCAGGCCTGTGATGTAGCATTTAATAGTAGTTAGTACGGCTTCCTATTGAAAGCTCTATTAATTAAGAACATGGCAAGCTGTACTCAAAAGATGCAAGTTTATACCAGCTCTCTCTTCAAGTTGAATTTGCCCCGTAACGATATTCCGGTATTCTGCTACCGGGAAACAAAGTCTACAGACCAATTTTAACCTCGTGAATATTGCCTCTGTTGTCTCGACGAATCAGTACTATGTGAAAGGAGCGTGCAGAATACTGCACGCTGCAAAGAATTCAACGTGAAGTGATTGGGAGAGTTAGTGGCAGCCACGAAAATAAAATAGCCCATCGTCAACCAATGTATTTTTGCAAAAGAAAACAAATGAATATTCTTCTTTGCGGAATAAAGTGTTTTTTTTAGGAAGGGGGGCCATGAGAAATGCGTTTCTGCAACTTCTGCTGCAAATCAGTACTTAACCCTGGAACACTGAACCTGTTTCCCTGTTACACGGCCACAACGTGGGTAGTTTATACCCGATTTTGGAAAATTAAAGGAAAATAGTAAATATACAAATTTTTTAATCCGATCCCGTAAACACTAAATATAGTCCTCTCACTTAGTGATGAGACGATTAAACTAGAAAACTTCCTTTAAGAAACTTAAATTAAAAAGCAAAAAGAAAGGAATGTAAAAAAGTGAACAATTTTGAGTGTTTTTGCAAAAAAAATAAGCTAAAAAAAACCCTCTTATAAAAATCGCTCAGATGCTCCCACACGCTTCCAAGGATGTCAGGATCTCATCCCAGGGGGTCATCAATGCACAGGCGATGCGGGAACGGTAGGGAAGAGAGTAGGAAAAACACCCTTTTTTTTAGTGCACCAGAAATGACAAGTTGTGGAATATGATGTGTTTTTTGCTTATAAAACCCATTGAAACTGTGTAAAAAAGGCTACTAAGATACAATAAAGGCTTAGCCTGATGATCGCCCACACCAAACATCTCCAGTGGTGTCTATCCCTCGCAACCTCCTGTCATTGATGTTGAAACTTCACAATTTTTTGAAGTACTTATTGAAATGGCTTATATATTTTTTTACATAACTATATATACACTTATATAGTTGTGTTTTTATAGTTTTTATGTAAATATAGTTTTTGTGTATATAGTGTATATAGTTTTTTCTATATACACTTACCACTAAACGTGGGTAAACGGTACCCGAACACGTCTGTAGCGCAAAATCCAGGCAGATGAGTGGAGCGAAGCGACTTCCCCTATAAACCCATAGGGTGTCATGAAGCTATACGGAGTCCCAGCGCGCTGGCTTGTGGGGAAGAGGGTGGAACACGAATGACGTCACCTACCACGGGTAATCTATACCCACGTTCAGTGTTCCAGGGTTAATGTAAGGGCATTATTTTCTTCCACCGCTGCCCTCCCTACGCCAGAAAAGCTACAATTCTAATGACGAAGGGAAGAGACTATCTGCCGTTACTCCATCTTGTGCAAATGATGGAAGAGACGAGCGGGTCGTATGCCTAGCTAATTGGGCAGCATGGGCATCAGTAATGGAAGCTTGTCTGGTGCAAATTGGGCGGGACGCGCTAGCGTGCAGGCGGCACATCATCGAATGCTCCTCATTAGAGAACCAATCTCATCACCTCTTTGATGCCAGCCAACGCAGCATGTGTTCGGAGTTCCTTTTTTTAATTTCACTGCCTTTACTTGTCTCTGATTTAGGTTTCAGTATCAAAGTTCGACAGCTTTCGGTGCACCGTTAGCGATTGAGGCTGCTATGAATCCACTATGACATTTGGTTTTGTGTAGTACTTACTCCCACTGGTAAATGGTAATTATTAAAAGCATAAGTAGTATAGCTAAATATTTTTGTTATCACACTGACCACACGACATAAAAATAACTGTTTGGACCCATCAAGGATGAAAAAATTCTACGCGAAGAAAATTTTTTTCGTTCACGAGTTATGACTACAGGAGTTTCAAAATGAAGGCTCGTTCAAGCAACCAAAAGTTTAGTTGGTTTCATTACTTTCATTCGTCCATAGTAGCTTTATTGTGACGAAAGGCGTACATGTAGCTCAGCTTTGTGTATATTGATCAGTTCTCTATAGACAATAGATTACAATAACCAAGTACCGAAGGTGGGCTGGCGTCTTACGCTGGATTCTACGAGTTATTTTCACGTAAGACATGAGTTCTAACCTTGAATGAGGCGTCTCTGAGGCCCTAAGGCTCAAGCAAATGTCCAAGGGAAGGGCCTGTAAGGTTAGAAAGTCAATCAAGAGTTCAAATGATGATCTTTACTTGAATTAAATTCAACCTGTTGTCATAAGCCCTCGTTTACGTTTGTTACATCATACAGTATCTGTACCTTGAAATGAAATTAAACAGCATATCAAAATTCTATTTCAAAACAACATATCTTTATATAAAGTGTTATCAAAGCAGAAAAATTTACGAAAGTCACTAACAGCATAAAAATATAAATAAAATTTCAACTATTTTTTTCCTTAATCGTTGCATAACTGCATTTCTTCACCGATTAAATTATTCTTTGTGCAGAATTTTTTCTTCCACGATGGTAAAAATTCATAATCATTTTAACAAGGAAATTACACGAAATTAATGAAAACACTGAGTAGCTCATTCACACTAATTCCACGCAATGAACGCGAAATCAAATTAGATAAAATAAGATACTGATATGCAACTCTTTGCTCGATGCCATCACTTTCCGGGTCTAAAATTAGGTCATATTTTAAGAAGGCAGAGCTTTATATATTAGTCCCAATCACAACGGCAATAATATTGAGACCAATGAATGAAACTATGCCTTCTAAAAATGTGACAATTATTTTTTTATTCACGAGTCTTCGGCTAGGAGGAGAAGAAGAATCATTGAAACAGAGGACTCGTGCATTTGAGACTAGCTTCATCTTAATCGATGTGACCAAAGTTTTTCAAATGGAAAAAAATCTTTTTTCAATTCAGCTTTCTAGACATCAATAATTCTTGTCATTGGCGCTATCAAAGTTTAGTTTATTGAAGACAATACGAATGTTCTTATATTGAAGAACAGAATTACAAGAGATTGTCGGGAAATTATTCTCATTAAATCTGGGAAGGCTGGCAGATAGCAAGAGGGAGCCCGGCTGGGGGGAGCGTGGTGGGCCACATGTCTGATCCCTCCTGGGACGCGGGATGAGCGCGTCGCTGATTGCTCCTGACTGCTGCAGGCCTGCCGACCTCGTCGTCCTGCGCTCGAGCGTCCTCCGTAGTTACTTCTTGTCCCCTTCCTCAAATTTGATTTTCTTGTAACCATGATGTCGTAGCAGTGCTTGTGTTGATAACTTTATAATTCACACATTCGATCAAAATGATGAACTCATGTTCGTTGCCTTCTGATTGAGAGGACGATCGATTTAAATTAGCCTAGATTCATTTTGAATACGAGACGATGAAAATTTTTGAGACGTCCTGGCTTCTCCAGTATCTTGAAAAACTTCAATGAATACTTTAGGCTTTGTTCGAAAACATTGAATTTTAGTCGCAATCAAAGTGAAGTTCTTCAAACATTACGAAGCTTCACGAATGAATGGAATAATTTGTGCAGAGGAATACATGAGATGAAGCCTTTGACAAATAGAAAACATGCAACCTAGCAGTAAAGAGATCAGTTGTTTGCCATTCTAAAGACTAAGTTATTATTTTCTTTCGTTTATTGATAAACTCGGAGATTGAATATATGATTCAGATTAAGAAGTATTATAATATGTTTTTCGTAATTCGTACTGGTTTTTTCTTGCATTTCATGCGCATATGAGAGATGAAACTTTTGAATTTTCACAAAAATAGATCAAAATTGAACCAAAATATTAGCGAACGAATACGACACTTGAAAATAATTTAGCTATTTTATTTCCTATCAGGTATCGATTTTACTTTCTCTTTTATGATAATCAGGTATCAACTTGGAACAGTTTCCAAACACAAACGATAAAATTTGTTGAACCCTTGTAGAATATTTTGAAGCAATTCGTACTTCACACACAACGCATGCAGCAAAATGCAAAAAAATGTTTACCACATGCGATAAGTGGCAGCGAAATTTGAGTATTCTATCATGAATAAGAAACGTCACAACTAAATAAACATTCATGATATTCTAACTCGAAATAATTACTGTCTAAAATTTGCACTCAGTCTGGAAATTAAAAAATAAAATATAGAAACATGACTCCGCGAGCTACAGTCTTTCCTTTCGCTGCGGATAACTATGGTCATGCTGAATAAAATGGTCATGCTGAATTGTCTCGGATCTAGTTTTATATTCACAATTGAATTTGAATCATGCATGTTTATATCGTTCCAGCAACAATAGAGTTTTCCTGGGAGAACACTATTTCAGTTGACCTATATGATGTTTTTAGCACACATAGAGCGCTAGGAAATGCTTGCGCCTGTTGCGGAAAAATCTGCTTCCCACTCTTTGCCCGTAATCATTGGATTGTTTTGAATTGTTCAGGGTATTTTTTTAAATATTTTGGAAAAATCTTGCATTCTGCAGCAGATCTTCAGCAGTTTTCGATTGTTTTTTACTCTAATGCTTAGAAACACTTGAGGTAATGATTTCAAACGGAATTTAAGGTTTTTCCCTTAATCAACCGTGATTGTACTGCACTGAGAGGTACTGTATTGATTGATGACGAGAGTATTGAGATGTTGTACATGCATGTCAGTTACTGAGGGTATTGCAGGAACAAACTACAAAGTCCTGCATTCTATGTTATCGATATGAGGTAATTTTAGCCATTCAAAAACAGAGACTAAATTCGTAAGAATACTTTTTTCACCTTTAAATGTACAAAAATTTGTGCACTCTCATCATAGCTAAATTTTCATTAGTATTTCCGCATATTCTGCTTCTATGTATTTTTATGGATATATTTCGCCAAATAGTTTCGTTTCAGTTAGTTAAAAATTCGTTTAATGAAGAATTTCTCGATGTCACTAGAGATTTCAGATAATCAAACCTGCTCCCTATTTCCGAATTTTTGAACGCTCATCTCTATATTTCTGTTCGATGCTGTTACTGAATGTTCCATTTTGTGAGTGTACGAAATTGAACAGAAAGTTCACTGCCATTTTAAAAATCGGGCCCGATACGCGCAGCAACGTTCGCGAGACAAGTTTCCACCTCATGTGTCAGCCAACCTTTCTACCTGACGGCGCAGGCAGCAGCTGCTATATATATAGAGCAAAAGTCATACAATTGGCCGAAACCGTACGGCAGCACCTTCTGCCGTCGTCGTGAATATAGAAATAAAGCAAACGTAGTTCTGAGGCAAGTTCAACTTCAGAAGATTGACAGCAGCGTAATCGTTACATAAGAGATATGATTGCCCACGTTCAAATTATAAAAGAGAAGTTCATGTAAGGGGTGCAACTATCAATTCTGAACCTGCAATTGTAGATGAAGAAAAAGCCACTTGATTTTGCAAGCGTTTAATTATGTAATCAAACTATATTCAGCCTTTGGGGGACATTACAAGCTTTCCAGATACAGAGAAGCATCTATGCCGATGATGAAGCATGAATAAGTGATCATAATGCTGACTTTTTTATTTGATGTGAGGTTAAAGCCTATTTTTGCTCTATATATATCGTACACTCATTCATGCATGCATACATGCCGTCATAATGCATGCATGATGCGTACAAGAACGCACTTGAAAGATGCACAAATAAATAAGTACTTACGTTCATTTTTGCGTACAAATTTACGTTTGTACCGATGCAACTTGTGCGTACTGACCTACATAGGTAATTACGGATGTACTCAGGTAGGTAAGTTTGTAGGTACGTATGTAAGTACGTATGCAGTCACGCACGTTGGTGCGTATAAGCGTGGAAAAGTACGTTCTTACGTTAGTGTATATATGAGCCCACACTGTATTTGTTGAAAGTTATTATGCCCATTTTAATTCTTTCATTCGGAATTGCTGCCTCTGTTTTCAATAAAATATGCCGCTTCATTTCCCATCTCCCTGATCGCTTAACAGTGAGGGGAAGGAGATGGAAGAGACAGCGCATTTAACGCTTGTATGCCGCTCCGTCGAGCACTGCCTACCCTCGTGTTGCTCTGGAGCGGTTCATGACAGCACCGCGCTGCCTGCCTTTAGGTTCGTGGCGCGCATTTACGACCCGGCCGGCCTGCGTCTCGCGCTTCGGTGTCAGGGAAACGCTCCAGATCCTGCTATAGCATTGTGCGTTGCCGTTGTCGCCAGAAGATTTTTTTAAAAATTAAGAATTTCCGCCAGTCGCATAAAAAAATAGTTTAAGATTGTCTCACAATTTTTTGTAACAGCTGATTAAGTTTTTTTCCAATTTCATCTTGAATCAGCAAAACGCTACATTATGATTTCACATTGTCATTCACATTTCCAAAAATTCCTGAGACATTTTTAAATCGTCCTACGAGAAGTTTACGTTTTGTTAAATTAGATGCACCTACCGCAGCCTATTCATTGTTTTTTCCATTCTTTTGTGGATTATCTGCAGCGTAATGAAGTATAATTTTTCAAATCAAGTTATTCAATGAGTCATATTTTCGACAGTATTATATCAGTGTAGGAATTAGCAGCTTGATAGTTTTCCACGTAAAGTTTCATGAGTTTAACAACTAACTTAACAGAAAGTTTTCATCTCCGTAACCAACTATTTTCGAAGATGCTCCATCTCTCCATGCAGTTTAGTTTGGGCACACTCCTGCTCTCCTCCAAAACTCGTCCCGTGTCTGCAACAGCAACGATGCTATTATTTCGGCTCATCGATGATATTTTGTTTCTGAACGTCTTCATGCGGAATGTTTCATCACATCAATCGCGTTAAAATATTTTAAAGATCTTGAGAGTGTAGAAATTTAATACATTGATCATCATAGTCCAATCCATGCAGCCAAATTTAGTTCATTACTTCAATAAGTCATACAACGATCAGCGTCATCTTACCTAAAAACAATCGTATAATAAACTTTCATCTTGTTTACTTATCAGTTCCATAAGAATCGCTCTTAATTACTTGTACTGATTAAAAACCGTGTCCTCTCATTTTAATGGTAAGAACGTATAAGATTCTTATGACAACTATGACCATTCGAAAAAAAAGTTGCAATATCTGCAATCTTCTCTTGAATCTTCAACCAATTTTTTCGGGTTGTAGTCATCCTAATCGTGCAAATACTCGTCTGCATGATAAGCCTTTATTATATGAATTCTCATCCGGGAGATGCTACCTTATGCTTGAAAATTGGTTCTAGAACTATTATTCCAACATATGAGAGTAATGATCCTGTCATATGTGCTAACCCACTTAAATTATGATGCTTGATTCATGTCGTTATCGTAGTAGATGTGTATCCGCATATTACATACTCGTAGAACCTTTCTGATTCTCATCACTCCTTATACCCCTTCTTGATTGCCTGTTTTGCTCTTCTATGCAACTAATGAGTTTGAAAACTTAATTGAGTATGATTATACAGCAACTAGAACACGCCGAAAAACTTGTAACTGATGATTCATTTTTAAACGGAGGCTTAAACCCAAGTTATTTCCATTGCTTTTATACGAGCTATAATATTATATATTCACATTATTTTCATTACCAGCCTGGGTGCCTTTCCTGCTTCGCTGAGACCATTATTTTCTCATTTATTAAAACTACTGTTCATTTTTCTTTTTTTTAATCTGAAAAGACAACAGAACATAAATCAACCTTTCGAGATAGCCGATCACGAAGCCTATTTCCGCCGCCATCGCCACCAATAATAGAGTTCAGTATTTTTCTATCATGGGGGCGTTCCGGCAGGCCTAAGCTCCCGAATTAATTACCGTAGAGTGGAAGCTATTAAAAGCTCAGACTTGATGAGGGCAGTCGCCAGGACGCGGGCCTGCTCGGCAAGGGGAGGGACGGTCGAGGGTCTCGGCGCCACCTGATTTTGCCGAGGGAATAGAACATAAAAATGTAGACTGAAAGAGGCTCACACGAAAATGAAAAAAAAATAGTAAGCGGGATGTTAAAAATCTCCACCGGCCATTATCGCACTTTTAGGAAGCCAAATTAAAAGCAAGTACATATGTTGCTTCAGGAATTGATTACAAAAGATAATGCTTTTCAGTCCGTTGTGAACTGAGAAATCGGATTTCTGCAAATATATTCGTGGTCAAGAACTTCATTCGTAAGCGAGTCAGCGTCTACCTTTACTGCAATCCCTATCAATAAAATGTATCTACGTTTTCCAATGCCCATGTGATGTATTGAACAAGTTTTGAAAAGTTCTCTTACTATGAATAACGACAATGAACCGCGTTGGACTGAAAACTTTAACCGACTTTAAGAAATACAACAGAGATAATGCGGAACGCGATGACGGCGCTGAACACCATTCCAAAAGAAGACTTCCAGAGGTGTTTCCAGCAGTGGAAGGATCGGTGGGCTAAGTGTGTGCAAGCACAAGGTGCCTATTTTGAATGGGATTAGGGTCCCAACTCCGTCAGGTTTTCGAAATATTTTCTCTGACCAAAGGTAGGATACTTTTTAGGCAGGCCTCGTATAGTGGGTCATCTATTGGTTGCCGAGGAATTTATTACTACTCGTGATGATGGAGGTAATTTAATTAAATCAACAAATTAGCTATCTTATAATATTGTTTTCTAGCGTGTGGACATGTACGTTTCAAATGGTAATTATCCAATTACCCAAACTGAGACCTTGTCCAATTCCTGGAATATGTTATACATGACTATTACTGAGGGATTCTTATATTTGTCCTTAAAGTTTCTCCAATGCATAACAATTTAAAAATTTAGAGACTTGGACTTATACCATAAGCTATCATTGCCATATCAATGTTAATTTTTTCCAGCTGTAGGTCTATCATCCAACCATAGATAATTGAAAGAAAATGTATAATTTGAAGGAAAATTTATCAGTAAATGCCTCATCCTAAAGAGCGTATGCGTCCTAAACTCTGATGAATATGGTTAGTTCGCTGTTTAGGAGTTACACTGTACTGATCATTTTCCTCATTTTTTGTTATTTTTTATGTTCACTGCCCTATAATGCTTACTCGTAACTCCCTTTAAGAAATAAAATTTTTCATTTAGCAGTGATTCAATAAAAATTTTAGGGGAATTATTCCAATAATGCTCGCGGGATATGGATATGACTGTGTGTATGATTGTGACTTATGAGGTTCTGACTGTTGGCATAGCCTAAAATCAACGCGCAAAAAGTAATGCACACTGAGTAGTAAGACATTAATTAGGAAAGTGACTGTTTATAGAATAGACTGCAGGAAAGGCTAGGCAGACGTCCCCAATGTAATACCCAAAAAGCGTCCATCTCTGTTTGGTGACGAGGACTATACAAATAAGTTGGCAACCGCGTCATTTTCATCATTTGCTCATATTTTACACCACTCCCGTTCGCTCGGAGCACGTCAGACGCTTTATCTGATTTCCAATAACAGGATTTTAATGAACTAAATGTAGCAAACATTCACAGAAAATAAACAATGCAAGAAGTCCCATCCGAAGAATCTTTTCGATTTAGTGCCACACAGCGTTTTGATTCATTGTCCCTATAATTTCAATAATACTTGTACAATAAATATCTACGCGGTTCTCTTCTTCATCTGTCGTAACCTTTCCAGCATTTCTACTTACGGGCCAAAACAGCATTATCACACAGAAATGCAAACTCTATTTTTTTGCTCCGAAATATTTACAATTCGTGTTCATCTCAAATTGTTACGCGTAACGCCCCACTTCCCTGAGGAATAGAACAGTCGAAAGTAACATAGAAACAAATTATTCAATCTTTTTCATTATTCTTATACCATGAACAGAATAAAACGAATTTTTATCTCTTCACATGTATAGCTAGAACAATGCGCCTTAGAAGGCCTGTCGTGCGCCACCGCTCTACTTATACTGCATACCTTAATTAATTTTTCACAGCAGTACGCCTTTTGTGAAGAGAAAGTGCTTCTTTTAATTATTTAATTATCTGTTGCTTGCATTTAAGCTTGCGAGGAGGATATAATTTAGCAAATGGGTTAATTAGAGCACGCAAGCTCAATCCCGTCTTGGTGACCTTAAGTCTCTGTTTTTTTGTGATGATAAAAAAAGTCGTTCAGTCTCTCTGTACCGCTGTATGAATGGAAATCTTCTTGAAATTCTCCGGTAGATTTTCTGTAGAGGTTTATGCAGATACCCTCGAATTATAACGAAGAGTCTGCCCTGTTTCTTGGATGGTCCCAGCAACCACCTTCTGATGAACGTGTTGCCCCTGTAATTGAATTCAACTTTCATAAGAAAGCTCTGGCCAGCCAAAAACATGTAGACACATTATTTATCTACCTTCAGAGTGAAGTTTAAGTGCATTTAATAAGTTGCAGAATTTAAATTCTGAAACAGTGTCCTTTTCAAGCTTCTACTTTCGTACAAATGGCAAGAAAACAAAGCTTCCCTGTGTTATTTCCAGCCTTCATGAAGTAGTACGCGTCTTTTGCAAACTATTTTTGGATTGCACATCTTATTCATGCAGCTTTAATTGATCGTACATTTTAGTTCTCGTATTTAATCGTTCGTGGAACACGTCACATATTTACGCCATCTCTCGTATGCTCTTGATTCACTCTCATAAAACATCACTGGTCAAACCAAATTATTGGTAAAGATTTTCAATGAGAGCAGAAATACCTCGCATCACCTACCTGATATTTAAAAATCAGAGACATTTGCCACACCGTAGCCGTTTAATTCCTTAACGTAAAAATTACGCTGTTGTGATTGGATAGTAGAAATAAATGCACCTCTGACTGTTAACCCTTTTCACTTCAATCTCTATAAATAAATTGGCTGTAAGCCGCTGTAATGTCAATCCTTTATATATTGAATCTCATTTGGTAATATCGCATTATATCAAATTCTAAAAAAGTATTAGTATAAGCCTACATATGAGATTATTAAGACCTCAAGAGCAGCTGTAACTGCAGTCACTATTGAAAAGTATAAATGTACACTTTGAACAACTCTCATCAAGCAATTTCAATATAAAATGATCGCAATGAGGATAGGATTCTCAATATTCCTAAAAATTACGTTAGTACGAGTATCTCCAAATCATTTCTGTAAGACCAATTCGGATACTACATTTCACATCGAAAATTAAACATTGATCTTCTGGTGCGGTATAACGCCAGTTTAGTGGATATCTGAAACTTGGTTGTCAAAAGCCTATATCAGGTGAATCAACTCCTAATTAATTTCTCCGAAGAGAAAAAAAGTTAGTTTCTTCATATATCCAATTATCGTTTCCGAGAGGTGGCCAGAGTGCGGCTAGCGAAGTAACATTTTTTAAAATAATTTTTAAACAATTTATTTACCACAGGTGATACAGCGGTAGAATGTTTCTTAAGGCTAGTACAATGGTCAAACTAGAGTATAGCTACCTAGCTGTGGGCCTGAACAAGTTCAGCGACTTCTAGGGCATCCTACCATCACATTATTTTAAGGTGTACAATAATGTTTAACCTAATTCACTTAACCTAGTTTCGCATTTAACAGATCAATGAGATAATTGACATTTGATGCTGTATTTTACAATTTAGGTCAAATCGGCTTTATTTA